>PVJH01017174.1:0-48513 GCA_004026705.1 Nesogale talazaci | reverse complement strand
GAAGCTTTCTGGAGAAGGGAGCTTCTGAGTATTTAATCCAGGGATCTGAGATTACTGATCCATTGACGTGGAGCTAAGTGTCTTGGGTCGATGTTTCAGCAGAGTGGAATAACCTTTGGACATTTATTAACAGCTTTGAAAGAAGTGTGTAGCATGTACCAACTGAGCATCTGTGTTCTAAGCATTCCAACTTGAAATGCTACCTGCTGTATAGAGAGCTCAATAAGTTATAACTCAGTCGCTGAAATGTAAAGACTCTTTTTGAGATCGAACACTTTATCGTTCCATCATCAGCTCCATTGGCTACTGTAAAAAACAAACAAGCAGAAAAGAAATCCTATATAATGTAATGGCAATAAGTTGCTCAATGCAAAATTGAAAGTTAAGAGAAATCTGCTTTGATAAAATGTGGACTCAGTGGACATGTCCAAAGCATTGAAAGAACCACTTTGCATCAATAATTTTCACATTCATTACAACTGTTTCTGTTTTTAAAGTTGAAATTACAGACTGGCACAAACAAAATTCGAGGAGAGGAAGACACATGCCAGAAAGATAGAATTTCAAACTCTTAATATTGTTTGTTCCCCCTTTGTACTAGCTCGATGAACATCAGCTCTCAATTTGCGTTTTCTTCCTGTTCTGTTAAGCATTGACCTCTATAACCTGAAAGAAAATTAATGGTGTGCAAGAAAAACATTTTTTAATGACCCCGAAAAAAGGTTAATTACTTTAACAACTAGAAACTGTTCATTTCTTCCTCAAGCCTCTTTTCAATTCCCTTTGCTACCATATCTTATTTGTCAAATATTTATATATCAAATGATTCCTTCTTTCTAAAAAAATGCCACTCCTTGGCTTGGCTTTGCCACAGCTTCTTTTTATTTACTTTTAAAAAATATAATCAAGGTGATTTACAGAAAATTTTAATAGTTGTCATGTTTACATTAAGTATGAAAACACAATGAGATCCATTTTAGATCTAAAATAGGTGTTATTTTGCCTCCTATGCTTTATTTCATAAATAATTAAATTATTTTTAATATTATTTTGAGGTGAAAGCTTATATCTAGGTTTTTTTCTGATATGCTTTAAAAGTATCTTGAAAATCACAATCCTTTTTATTGCAGGAAATCCTTATAACTGTATTTTAAAGGGAACAACACTTTCATAGCTTTATATGTTTACCAATGTCCTTTAGGTGGTCTTACTGGTGAAACACTCTAAGCATCAGTTATTTGTCTTCTCAGTGTAAGCTAAGTTTTATGTCCATTATCCACCAAGCAAAAAAGTGAATTATGGCTATGGTTTGGAATACATTTTGATGGTGCTTTCTTTTTTGTTTTGATTTCTAGTTTTCTTTTCTCAAGGTCATTTTCTAGCATGATTTCTCATGACTGACAGTGTATAGCTTTAGTGGGTTGAGTGAATAAAGACTATTTCTAAGACATAGAAAAATAAAATAATTAAAGAGTGAAACTTCATGGATCATATAGTTTGTGAGTCCTCTGTATTACAAAACATTTGATATTAGGCATCATGAAAGAAAAACCTTGGAAAATGGAGTGCTTCATTTATAATTTCTAACTACAAATGATTGGTCATCATTTCCATGAGCCCCCTGTGATTAAATCCAACTCCCAGTGACCTCCGTACAGGATTCCTGAAGGCTGTAAACCTTGATGGGAACGGATAACCTCAGCTTTTTGCTACAGAGCAGCTGGTGGGCTTGACCCACCAACCTTGAGGTTCGCTGTCTCACCTTTACTGATTCATGCCAGCAGGACTCCTTATCCTCTTGAATGGCTCTTTATAAAAAAATACATATATTTGTAGTAAAGCGAAATTTTCTAAAATCAGTTCTTTTATCTAGGTCTCTGTATGGCCCACCAAATGATTGGGTAAGGTGTGCACATAAAACCTGTGAAATCCTGAAAGAGGGCACTGGTCTTTCTGTTGGCCCTTTCCATATGGATAAGAAAGCTACCGCTGAAGCAGGAGCAGAGAGAAGTCCTGGGATGATGAATAAAGAAGACCCACCAGCAGAGCATGTTGGAAATCCCTGACTAAAGTTGTGGTGACAGTCAATGCCATAGACCACTGAGACAACAGACTGAGGTAGCAAAATTATAAGACAGACCAGAGGAGTAGGTGACAACTCTGGTCATGTGAGGCTTAGAACCCTGGGCTAGTTTTCTGGCCCATGTGACAGATGTCAGGAGTCAAGTGACTGATAGGCTAAGGGCTCAGAAAGACGTGGCTGTTGGCTGAGGAGATGTGTTGCTGTTGACAAAAGACTGTATTATTGTTTTCTGATCCTGACTTTTGATACCTTAGTGACTTCCCTAAAAACTGTCTAACTGAGATTGGAGTTCGATGAGCTCTGTGGGGCCATTGCAACAGATAGTTAAATCCTAGAAGATAAGTTGAGGTGTATGAGAGCAATGGTTGGTGTCAGAACCGGGTCAGAAGCCTGGATGGTGGGGGCCAGTCTGACCTCTGCGTTACAGCACTTGGCCTTGTACTCATGGAGAAATGGATTCTCCTGTGGAATGGGAATTATTTTTGTAGCCAAAGGAGGTCAGATGTGATTTTTGCTGTGATCTATCCTCATTCCTTTGAAGCAAATTAAATACAAACCAGGTATATGGTAATGTATTAGCCTTTAAGAATAAATATGCTTGGATATTAGAATGAGTTCCTTCTCTATGGGGGTTTTCCATTTACATGAGCACAATATATGTATCACTTCTCTTTCTATCTCTCTGTCTCTGCTTTCTGTTTTTCGATGATGATAGATAGATAGATAAATAGACAGACAAAGTTTGGAGTTTTGCCTCAAGGTCTGTGATCTACCTTGGGTTTATTCTTATCCATGGAATGAGGTAAGGGTCTTGCTTCATTTATCTGCACGTAGAGATCCATTTCTTCCAGCACCACTTGTTAAAGAGGGCATCTGCTTCCCATCTGATATTTTTGGGATCCTTATGAAAGATCAGTTGAGTGTATGCTGATGATGTCATTTCTGAGGTTGCAATTCTTTTCCCTTGGTCTGAGTATCTGACATTATATCAGTACCAAGCTGGTTTGAGCACTGTGACTGTTAAGCAAAGCAAGTCCTCTGGCTTTGTTCTTCATAAAGAGTTCTCTACTAATTCTGGGCTGCTTCCCTCTCCAAATGAAGTTTATAGTCCAAAAGAAAGGGAGGGAGGGACCAGCCCTCAATCTGGGTTTACCAAATCTTGAGGACAAAAAACTGGCAAGAAGCAGTGAATTAACCAAGAAGTCTATCGGGCTGGCCCCAATCCCAAGTATATCGACTCCCCTCCCCAAAGATTACACCACAGAGGACAGGACTCAAGATACAGCCGAGAAAGTGTGGTGGTTCTGCACAGAACACATGGGGCCAAAATAAGAGGGAGAGAAAGAGGATGGGAAGGAGAAAGAGAGAGAAAATCCTAGCTCACCAACACCCACAGACAACACTTCTGCTCAGAGCAGCAAAGAAACAGCCCCAGCAGGAGGCACAATGTCCCCTCAATGACTGACAGTGTTGCAGGGGACAGCACTGGAGACACAGTGCAGGGATTTTGCCCGTCTAAATCACCCTTCATCCCCATCACCACCAGGAAGAAATGCAAAGACAGCCAAGGGAGAAAGGCAAATAAATCCTCAAGAAATACCCAAATACACTTCAGACTTGTAGGGCAGGGCTTGGCACTTCATCAAACTTCATCAGAAAACATTTATAAGGATCAGAAGACAGACCTGGAATTATTTATAGCACCCTTCCCTTTTTTTCTTCTTCCTTATTTTATTTTTTCATGTCTATCTCTATAATATAATATAGATAAACAACCCCAAGGAAATAAAAAATAGACCAATGATTCCAGGAGGAGAGGAAACAGGGAAGGTAGGAGAAAGTGAGGGGTTTTCCATCAAAGCCAGGGACAAGGGAATAACCAGAGGTCTAAAGTAAAGAGTGAGGAGGGTGTAGAACACCTAGTGGAGTTTGATCAAGTGCAGTGTAGCCAGGAGGAATTACTGAGAACCTAATGAAGGTCAGTAGTGGGATGGGAGAAATGTAAGAGGAAATAGAGTTAAGAACTATAGTCAAAAGACATTGATAGAAGAGTAAATATAGGCATGGTTATAGGTAAATATATTAATCTATAATGATAGTGATATATGTCTATGTATATGTATTTATATGCTAAATATCAAGGTAGCAGGCAGACATTGGGCCTCCATTCAAGTTCTCCCTGAACATTTGTTCCATTAACCTAGCATTCTGGGATGCTAACCTTCCTGATACAACTGCTCAAATCGAATTTGCATAAGCAAATGTGGTTAGAAAAGCTGATGATACCAAGTTATTAAAATATATAGTGCTCAGAGTCTTCAAGTCTTGAAGTTAAAGAAGCAGTTATCTTGTGGATAAGCAACAAAGCCAGCTTGGAGGAAACACACTAGCCTGGGTGATCACTAGGTATCACCAGGAGCAGGTGTCCGGCATCAGAAGACCCCCAAAAACAATCAAATGGATGAAGATGAGGTAAGTCTGAGTGGAGACCCCAAAGCCCATCTGTAGACAAATGGTGATTCCCTCACAAAAGAGTCACAAGGAAGAGAGATGCACCAGTCAGGGTGCAGTACAGCACTAATAAAACACACAACATTCCTATAGTTCTTTAATGCTTCCCCCAACCACACCATCATGACATCAGTTCTACCTTAAATATCAGATTACATAGATGCATCTACCCTGGTGCAGATAAGAGCACTGGACATATAGAATCCAGACAGATATATACTTCAGAAACAATAATGCAAGTAGCAATACCATGAGGGAAGAGAGAATGTGTGGGAAGAATGGGGAAAAAGAGGAAACTGATCATAATGATCACATATAACACCCCCCCACAGGGGGATGAACAACAGAAATGTGGGTGAAGAGAGATGGCAGACTGTATAATGTATGAAAAGAGTAACTTACAATTATTCAAGGACTCATGAGGGTGGGAGGTTGGGGTAGGTAAGGAAAAAAAGAGGAGCTGATACCAAGTAGAAAGAAAATGTTTTGAAAAGGATGAAGGAAACATGTAAAAATATACTTGATATTATTGATGTATGGACTTTTATAAGTGCTGTAGGAACCCCTAATTGAATGTTTTACCAATGATGAGGAGTCCCAGTGGCAAAGTGGGTTATACATTGTGCTACTGACCCCAAGGTCAGCAGTTTGAAACTACTAGTCAATACTTATGAGAAAGATGAGGTGTTCTACTCATTTAAAGCATTAGTCTCAGAAACCCACAAGGACAGTTCTATTCTGCCTTTTAGTGTTGCTAAGAATTATAATTAACTCGATGGTTGTGATTTTGTTTTTTTGGGTTTTTCTTTGGAGTATCAATGATGGAGATTAAAACTGTCTCAAATGTTTAACTTTTCTAAAATGCCTCCCCACTCCATTTATTACCCTGATATCAACCACCCTCCCACCTTCATTTGTTCCGTCCCATTCCAAAGTTCTACAATTTGCTGTGGCATTTCGCAGAACTCCTGAACCATTAAGGAAATGACTCTCTTGGTCTTAGGTGTTACTAAGTTCCAGATGATGTTCAAACACTTGTCTGAAGAACCTCCCTCATTCATAAAGCTATGGGAGCTGGTGAAAACAGGTCAAGAGTTAGACTGTAACTCAAGTCCCAAGAGCCAGGGTTCACATAGAGGCAAATCAGGTGCAGAATCAAGAGCAAAAGAGAAAAACTTCCAAATATGAAAGCCTATCTCACTTGTTTCTGTATGTGTTCAATCAAGACAGGGAGATCAAAAAGATGATATTGAAGAAAGGCTGGCTTTTGCCTTGTGCAGACCACGCCTCCAAGGAAGCAAAAGGTGGTGACTTGGAACACCCACTAGTAAGGTAGGAGCTAAAAAACATATAACACCTCAATTTTGTCTCACTATCGTAACAATATCCCTTTCAAAATTGGGTTGTAGCTATGTGTGCAATGTAGAGCATACAATATGTCTTAAAAAGGAAAAGTATTCCTAAAATACATAATTTGCCTGTCAGTTTGTCATACTGTAGTGGCTTGTATGCTGCTATGAGGCTGGAAGCTATGTCAGAGGTATTTCAAATGCCAGAAGGGTCATACAAAGTGAATGCATTTTAGTGGAGTGCCCAGAGTAAGAACAGAATTCTAAGGAAGAATCATCTGTCCACCTTGGAGGAAATAACAACAAATCACCTTATGCATTTTCAGAAATATTGCCAGAAGATGAGCCCCTAAAGTCCCAAAGCATTAGAGGTAATTCTGAGGAGAAATAGTCTTCTCAGCGTAGAGTCAGCTATCATGATTTGAATGGAGGAAACTCTGTGGGAATGAAGTTCTACAGACCCTTCCTTTGCTGATGGGCCATGAACGAAAATAAGAAAATGCTGCAAAAATGTAATAATAAGATCTTGGAATGTGTTAAGCATAAATCTAAGAAAATTGGAAGCTATCAAAAGTAACATGGAACTTATAAATATCCATATATTAGGCTTTAGTGAGCTGAAATGCACTGGTATTGACAATTTTGAATCAGGAAATCATATGGTTTACTCTGCTGGGAATGACACAATCAGGAGAAATTACTTTGCATTCCTTGTTAAAAATGATATTTCAAGATAAATTTTGAAGTATACTGCTGTGATAGGATTATATGTACATGCATGAAATTAAATCCAATTAATACAACTATTATTCAAATCTTTTCCACAAACCCTAAAGCAAGTGGTGAAGAAATTGAAGAATTCTACCAATGAGTATAGTCTAAAATTGACCAAGCACTCAACTCAACCAAGATGCATTGATAACTATTCGTGATTGAAATGCAAAAGTTGGAAATGAGAAAGGAACAGTAGTCTTATATTAGCAAATATGGTCTTGGCAATAGATAGGAAGCCAGGCATTGCAGGATAGAATTTTGCAAAATCAATGATTTCTTCTTAGCTGGTGAAGAATATTTAAAATACCATGGACTATGAAAAAAAATCTCATTGAAGAAATACAACCAGAGATTTTATCTCATGTATTCTGCATTTCTTGTCAGGAGAGACCAATCCTTGGAAAAGTACACCATTCTTGCTACAGTAAAGGGGCAGTGAAATAGAGGGAGGTCTTTGACAAACTCAATTGACAGGATGGCTGTGACAATGAGCTCAAATAAAGCAACAATTGTGAATATGATGCAAGCCCTGCTGGTGTTTGTTCTATTGTATATGGGGTTGCTATTGAGAGAAAACCAACCAATTAAAAAAGATAAGAATAGGTCTAGAGAGTCATATTAAATAATTAACTACATATCAATTAGTAAAAATAGGTATCAAACTGGGCATAGCACAGCAAAAAGGGCGTAGTTCATCATGTCTCTCATGTTCCTGCACTAAGACATGTTTTTTTTTGTAATCCCATATTTCTTGGGTTATCCTTTTAAGATTATTTATAAAAAAAATAAAGATTGTTTATGTAGTCAATGCCCTTAGGATCTAAAGTGTTTCCGAAAAGAGCAAAGGAGAGACTTATATGTTGTTTAAAATGACACAAACATTACCTGCCTCCATGTAGATAGGCAAGATATGTTCGTGATCTGATAGAAAAAAGTGACATTTCTAAAAGTAGGAGTTTCTTGGAGATGTAGCATATGCACCAACTACACCTGCGCCCACTCACCTTACGCAGAAAATTTGAGTTTAAGATGGAAGTAGGACATTCATACCTCTTTCTGCCCCATCTTTAAGGAATCTTTAGCCTACATTGTTAGCCCAGAAACATCTTCTTTTTAACAACATCTATGAAGATTCACTTAAAACTTCTAAATTAATAAAACCTCAGAGTTTTCACAGTTCTTTATAGTAATCGATTTTTGACATACATATATGAATGTTTTGATGACAAGATTTTTGGAACTAAGGAACCCTGTAGGTTTTGAGGTTTAAGTAGTGGGATGTTAGCCTTAAATTAAGGTCTGTAGTGCAATTCTATCAGTCACTCCTAAGAAGAAAGATGAGGCGTCTCAGGTGTATCATTATCCTAGGAGTTGAAATAAGTTTGGTGAGAGTGAGTATGTATTGTAACCACAATACATTGACACATCATACAGGCATTGGCACATTTAATTTTAATTTTCCTTGGACTTTGGACTTATGTATCATTCTCCATCAATCTCCATTTAATAAATGCTAGTGAACAAATCAGAATAAATCTAAAGGATGTAGTTAGCTAACATGTCCTCATTATGTTGACGTAACTAAGCACCTATAGTTAAAATAGAGTTTAGAAAAGTTGGGCAACTGCAAAAGATATGCTTGATCCAGTATTTCACTTGGGATATTAAGTGTAACGTGATAAGGAATCTACTCACTCTTCCTTCAAGCTGTTGTATGTGTGGTCATTTTTCAGCTGAAAATCTCATTGTGAATTATTTTCCCATATACTTGCTCTCCCATTCGGTTTTGGGTAGTAGATATTCTAATCTTGTTTTGGTACAGAAATGTGTAAGAAACAGCTTTGAAATTATGATAGCTAATACTGAAAAGAATCGCCTATTAAGATATCTAATCATGGTAATACTTATGTTCAATAAACGTTATCAAAAGGCATTATCATAATGAGGAGCTTCAGTACTCCTTCAAGTACAGCACCTTATGAATTATGCCAAGCTATTTTTAAACTACAATGCAACTAAATTAGGGTCCTCTTTTGGTAAAAATAATTAAAGCATAATCAATTACTAATCTCTCTTCATTTCTAATTTCTACAATGCTGCCTTGATTATGTAAACCTACAGAAATCAGGTTTTTCTATGTTCTTTTTTTCCAGTTTATGTCAGCCTATTGGTAGCAGTGGTAGTACTAGCTTATGAAAGGAGCTGGCCCTGGTAAACAATCCTTCGCAGTGGAACCTGGTAAATGCTACATCTGTTTCTTTTAAGTCAGACTAGTCTCACAAGCAAACTGCCTCCATTTATGAAAATAAAAGTTGCTGGGACCGAAAGAGTAGACCATGTGAATCTTAAAATAACAACAGCCATATGACAGTTTCAGGTCTGTGTTTGAAGAATTTGCATATATCCCATTAAGCCTGCCTGAGTTCCATTTTCAAATTTTCACATTGCCAGTCAATTTGCAGAGGTCAATAATATCTTTTTCTAAATTCAACTTTTCTTATAATTGTACCTCAATAACTGACAACTGCTTCTGACAAAAAGACAAAAAGACAAGAAAGAAGAGTGTTTGTTGTAAGAAAACATCAATACATGACATGTTGTAGACAGGACTGCTCTGAAAAGGCTCTGCTATTTTTGGACCATTAGCATCGAGTCAAGGTTTCAAATGATAAATTCAATTAGAGTGGGGTTTACAAAGTGATCTAAAATATTTTGCATTAGGAGCTGTGTACAGCATGGGGTTCATTACATGGCAGCGTCAATATGATCACCTTTAAGTAACATAATCAATTTGTCTTTGGATACTAGTTATGTTCAGACTAAATTGAATTTAATGCATGATGGCTAAGTTACATTTATAGCACTTACATTTATAATATCTCACAATAAAGAATGATCATTTCAAATATTTTTGGAACAAAGTGAAAAAATAATTCATAAAATGGACCCAGTGAGGTGAAGAAAGTTGCCTTTTGTTTGCTTCCAACTTTTATAATAGTTCTTTTCCTTAAGTCTGCAAAAAATGTTAGACTAATGGGAATCCTGTGAACCTCACATATACTGTAGACTTGAATGCTGCATTGACAAATCAGTCTTCCATTTTTATTCCCATCAAAGCCTTTAAGATTTATATCACTGGATTTCTACTGACAGGTGCTATACAAGCAGGACTATTATGATATGCTAAAAATATTCAACGTAACTTAATAAGGGAACCATGAAGATTCAAAGTTGGAACAAACAAAGTCTTTAAATTTATTACTAGTGCATCAGTATTCTTCATCCTTAAACACTTTCTTTCATGTAGGACACATGAATAAAAGAATAATGGTAAAGACCTTTTATGAATGGTGGCCACATGTGTTGGATTCAGATTTTTTCTTTTTCAATCACACACTTTATTCTCGATAGCTGTTGCCTATTAGGATAATATTTTCAAATAACTATCTCGACCATGTCCTATATTTCATACTTGCATTCAAAGTGTCTGGCTCTTTGATGTTCAGGTTGGGGGTTATGTCTCGAGCATCAGTAGAAATCAGCTTGATATATTTATGTTAAAGGAGATCTTTAGGATAAATCAGTTCTCTGTACTTTAGCAGTAATTGATACAATTCAGAGTCAAAACAGCTTGCACACTGGACAGTATAAACTAAATAAATAGAATAATTTCCATAAAGTAAAATGAAATCTGTCTTTCAATAAAGAATACTTTTTTTCAAAGTCCTGAAGCTTACAAAATTTATCTGAGGATACCTTTAAACTTCAATTCTGACATATCTGAACTGATTGCCATTCTGTGAGGGTGGGCTAGAGGGTGCCATAACCTTACAGCTGAATGTATCTGTACCCCAGAAATTAAAGCAAGATGAGCTTTTATTTCATGATCCTCCAGTTAGAAAAGAGTGTGTGTAGGCATGCCTTGATTTCTATCCACTTTGGTGACATCAGAAAGCAAGAAGAAACATTAATAAGAAGACTACATGTCATCTTTTATTTTTACAGAGAAAATGTTGATATTTCAAATTATGTAAATTATATATTTCTTCTTAGTCAAACTATTTCTTAGTAAAATTCTTGAAGTTACTTTTTTAACTGAATGCCAAATATTCTTCTATAAATTGTAAGGCATCAAATTATGAATAATAATTTAAATGCTGAGAGATTTGTACTCCAGCTAGAAATTTTATCCTTTTATAATGAAGTCATTTTTTAAAGTCAATCTGGAAATAGTGCTGGGCTATCGAGTAAGTGCAAGACTGCTATCCCCAATGTTAGCAGTTGGAAGGCACCAGTCGCTCTGCTGGGACAGACGATGCTATCCACTCTGTGCCACTGTGAATCTGACAATCTGGAAAGCTCCTGGAGAATCGCTGTGAATTGGGATATGCATGATGACAGTGGGATTTGGGTTAAGAATATTTTGAATTAGAAAACAGCCATGGCCAATACCATTAACATATTTTTGTCAAGGGTAAGGTTTCACTAGGTTTGGAAATACTATAACTACTATTACCTTATTTTTGTTGTTTTTCCCTCTCTACAATTACTGAGATCATATAGAAATGCTGACATTCTTATTGAAACATTCTCCATGGACTTTCTTTTCTAGATAACTAACCAATTAAGGACCAGATTTTTTTAAAGCCTATGTGATGAAGCCATTTCACTTATAAAATATATTGACAACCTGGGTTCAGGAAGTCTTCACCCTGGACATAAATGAAGTTTCTATTTGAATGAGTATTAGAAGGAATAGTTAAGTCATACACACAATTTTAAATGCTCCCCTTGTTTAAAGGCAATTTCCTGAATTCTGGTATTGGTAAATAGTAAAGAATTTGTTCATTAGCTTATTTTAAAAGCTCAAACAAATATATTTAAGCCCTACAATATCTTAATGGTGTGAAAAATCCTATGAATATGGACTAAACCAGAGTCAGTTTTACTTCATAGAAATCTCATTCCTGTTTTCCCTACACAACAGATGCATTGTGTACCTGAGATTCCTCAAATTCCATGTTCATCAGACATCTCTCAGCTCCGACACATGATGGCCCAATGCATATTCGTATTGTCTCCCATAGGGTTTCTGTGACAGGCTTCTTTTTAAAAAGAGGTGGGGGGACCTCTTTCTTGGGTGTCACTGAGTGAGTTCAACCCTCTGAACTTGCAGTTAGAAGCCAAGTCAAGCACATTATTACTTACACCATCCAGGGATTCTGTTTAATCCCACAAACCAGGAAACACACACACACACATCTACTTGACTTGACTTATACATTAAATGTATAGACCTACCTTTATTAAACATGTAAGGTGGACTTAGATTAACTCTATTTTGGAAACTTTCTTTAAGACTTATGCTATGGAGTACATAATGCTATATTTCATAGAAATGCATTTTTGCAGTTAGCAATTGTGTTCATTTATGAGAAAATTTCAACCCATACCTTGAACTTTACAAATAGTTATTCTTTTAAATAATTTGGTAAATAGGCAATGAGCCATACGAGGTGTCACTTACTGGGGCCCAACTCCAGAGGCCTGCCACTCCTATCACAGCAAAGTTTCACATTGTGTTAAGGCAAATACTTAGTGCAAAAAATCATATCATTTAGTAAGGGAAACAGTATATGGAGAAAATGTTAAGGACTTCAAAGCAAATTATATAGCCTATATTCTATAATACGAATATCACTTTATAAGGAGAAGACAAGAAATACTGTTGAACAGAACAGTTGGAACTACCTAAAATTAACTCTGAAATTTTCATTTCATTAAATGTATCACCAGATTACAGTTGCCTCGGGAACTCTCAGTAATAAATAAAAATGTTTAGTCTGAAAGATGATGGGAAGAATTTTTGTACTTTGCATGGTTCTCCTAATGGGTTGTGTTTTAAAAAGCACCAATAACTATTCTTCAATATATTATTTGTAACTAAAAGAATCATGCAAGCTTATTTTCCTGCCACGATGACATAGGCATCAAAAAAACCCTTAAGCAACTAGGTTTCCTTAAAATTTGTTTTGCCTAAATATAAGTGCCCTCTTTGAAATGTGTCATTATGTGTCTGGGGTAGCTATGAGAGGGTGGGCACTTTACTCTTTTCTGTGCCAGAAAGGGATGTAGGGGGTTACTAAGGGCTCTCTATCTTCTGTGTGATCTTTAGAAATATTTAGCCCTTGACACTCAGCCAGGCAGAAAGTGATGGATGAATTCAGGAATTGAACTCTAACCTTTACTGGTAGAATATGCCCTTTGTCAGAAGTATCTCAAAGGATTCCCATTATCCTTTAATTTTAAAAAAAATTCTTAAAATTACTTATAATTTTTGCCTTAGGAAAACTTCCATTTCTGTGTATAAGTTAATAGCAAAATTATGGGTCCCAAACAGTCATGCATTGCACAAAATTGCTGATGCAAGTAATATAAATATAACCAGAAACAGATAATCACCACACAATTACCAAAATAACTCACTGCCCTTCATACAAATTGAGATAATTTATTTTTGGCACTGAACAACTTTTGGAAGACAAAGAAAAATGTGATAAAAAATCTTCATGATTTCTCATATTTAGTTGTTTTTAGGCAGGGAACTAAACTTTATGTAATACCTAAATATTTGGAAGAAAAATTAAGTGCAAGAAAATATAAGATGGGC
Organism: Nesogale talazaci; assembly: GCA_004026705.1. Lineage (NCBI taxonomy): Eukaryota > Metazoa > Chordata > Mammalia > Afrosoricida > Tenrecidae > Nesogale > Nesogale talazaci. Next base: position 35,126 of record PVJH01017174.1, on the reverse strand, counting down.
TGGTGAGATTAGCTTATAATTAACAGATTAATAGAAAAAGTTGGATGTTTATTTCAGTCTCATGGAAGTGTTGACATTTGCTGTGATTTTATTAAAATAAAATGAGCATGAACATAAAATCCCAATCTTCTGCTTATAGCCTCTAGGTATCCAACAAAGATAGTTTGCTCTGTAAATCAGACATGCTTCATGAGAGTGTGCTTTTTAGATGTCTTCAAGTTGGTTCCAACTCAGAGAGAGCATACACACCACAGAACAGGACGACCCTGGGTCTGAGTCAGACTCTCAAGTATTGTTATATTCCAGCCCATTATTGCACCTATTCAGCAAGTCAACTTTAAAACAGTCATATCGAATTAATGAGGCCATTATCTAATAGTGAAACAAGGCTAATTTTGTTTGCTTGTTCTTAAAAGATGTGTAAGCCGGGTCTACATTTGTTCAGAGGTTGAATGTATTGTACTTCTGGCTAATCTTTCCCTAGGAGGTGGCCACCAACTAAAACAAAAGTTGATGTATTTATGAAAGACTATTTAGTAATATACAGTTTAAGGGCACAATCAACCTTGTTTCATATTTCACACGATTTATCAGATATTAGAATGTTTTTAGCACTATGTCTGGGTGACCTGATGATGACAAATTTATTTCTCTTATAAATTGCTTTTAGAGATAAATATAAACCATCAAGAAGGAGATTTATTCATTCTCCACTCCCCACCAAAAAAAAAAAAAAGAATCTGTAACTATAAGACAAATCTTGTAATTGATACAAAAGCTGTATTTAAATATTCAAAATACAACAAAAGGCACAACTAAGTTAAGTCACTGCGTGATAAAAATAGCATGAGATTCTACCCAAAAAAGCATTCATGAGAAATCAGAAGGTTAAGAGAGGAGAAAGGCATAAATCTCACAAATTCAATCATAGGAACACATTTTAAGAAGGGATTGCAGCAGTATCATATCTGTACCCATAAGTATTATAACTATGCTTTTGGTGCTTTGATATTTCATCTTCAAATAATGGGTAAAATGGAAAATAACTTTTTATTATATTGGGAGGGGTAGTAATTCTTTGTAAATTATCAGTTTATACCCTCTTTAATTGTGGTCTCTGGTTCCACCCTTTATCCTACAGCATGTTTATGAGTTTTTGTGTTATTTTTCTTTGGATTGAAGGGAAAGATAGGCTGAACCTTGGTGGTGGAGTGGTTGTGTGTGGGACTGTGGCCCCCAGGGTTGACAGTTCAAATCCAGCAGCAGCTCTCCAAGAGCAAGGCTGGTCTTCCTACTCCCACCGGGGCAGTGATGCCACAAAAAAAAAAGACAATAAAAAAGAAGGGGAAATATAATGATGTGGTCTTGATATTCAAAGTATTGTACCAAGAATATTTTACATATTGAATATTTGTAGTTGATTGGTATAAATAATCCTTGTCTTTTTCATAGGAGACTTGGGTCTAATTCTTGACAACGCACATCAGATTTAGCCACTAGTTGTCAGTTGTTGTTTGTGCTTCCTGTGACACGACACATTTCGGGTGAGCTTCCAAACAATGGATTGTGAAAGTTTGATCGACAACTGCTCTTGAAGATGGTGTCGGGCCAGACAGGATTCTGTTCTGTCGTGCGTGGAGTCATCAAGAGTCAGCAGCTAATTCAATGACAGCTAGCATTGCCAGCGATACTTTGTGCAGTATTGTCAGGAGACACGACTGGTTGCTTGGAGAACATGTGTTAGACAATCTGAAAATGTTTTTTTTTTTTTTTGGAAGATGTAAAGTGCATAACATCTGTGGTCATACAGGGCAATTCTAATGAATGTCAAATGAGAGTGCTTAGCTCTTGTTGTTGCAGATTCTAACTCACACTCTTTGTGCACAGTGGAGCACAACATTGCAGGGTTGGCACCATTTCACAATGACAGAATGTGAGTCGATTGCAACCACGGTGTCAATTCATTTTGTTGAGGGCCTTCCCCTTTTTCACTGACCCTCTAAGTTACCAAGCACTATAGCCTTTGCTAAAAGTTGGTGTCTCCTGACATGTCTAAAATCCAGGAGACAAAGGTTCCCTCTGCTTGCTTTTGAGGGGTTTTCTGGCTTTGTTCATTCTCCTGGCAATGCAAATTTTATATTCCTTGCCAACACTGTAATTCAAACACACTACATCAATTTCTCTGCACTTTTTTATTCATTGTTAATCAAAAATGATGATAGGTGAAGAGCATATTTGTCCTCAAAGTTGAACCCTTCCACTTCAATACTTCACAGAGGTCACCCTAGATTCATCCTATGCAATACAGCATCTGCTTTCTTGATTTTGCTTCCATGAGCATTGATTGTGGGTTCAAGCAAAATGAAATAAATCCTGTCCACTTGTATCTTGTCTTTGTTTATTATGATGTCAACTTGTGAGGCTTTTGCAGTTCACAATGAATCAAAACCATGCAGAATGCTGGAATATTTTACTCATCTGTTTTCCCCTGTTGTTATTAAGTGCAAGGGGTTAGTTCTGATTATAAGGGCCTTTTTTCATATAAGCACAGACAGATAAATTTAAACCTTAACTACAGGTGATTTCAAGCGACCATTATAAATCAAAACAGCATACAGACCAGTCTGTATTGGTCATAGAAAACATAAAAATCAGGTGTTGAGAGGGGCTGGTCTGGAAACCGTTGGACACAAAATTAGTCAGAAATGAACTGGGAACCACTGTAACTTAACGTACATAGCCTACCCAGGATTTTCTCCTTCCTCTGGCTGATTGTTCTGTGTCCGACTAGCTGGCCTGACAGTAAATTGCTTCTTGAAGTCCACTAAAGAATCAGGGTTTCTGAAATGGAAGCAACAGACTTTATGAGTCATTTGTGTTGGGGTGTGTGAGAGAATTCTGCTGCAGCCAGCCTCTTCCATCCCAGTGAGGGAACTCTGAGGACTTATGTTGGTGAAGATGTGGTATTTATCTCAGCATCTGCAGACAGGTTCAGAGTGCTCCATGAGACTGAAGAGTCCTCCTTCGTTCTGGTCTGCTGCTGTCTCTACCTCTCCACAATTGTGTATGTACTCTTACTCCCTAGAAACCCATCTCCTTGGCCAACCATGGCAAGCTGGAGGCAGGTGTGGACAGGGCACTGGTACTCTCAAGAGTTTTTTGTGTTCTTAATTCCTCATTTTATTGATAACTTATGATACCGCCTTCTTATTAATTTATAATTTGTAAATATAAAATTATAAATGTCTACCTTGATGCATTTTTATTCACCAGATGCATGTGAAAGGCCCCCATGTTAGATACTGATATGGTTGGTAGATAGTTTTGCCTCTCCTGTGCACAGTATTTCACTCATGAAAATTGCCCAATTTCAGACCTATCTATTCCACTTGCACATAGTAAAATTGAATGCAGGGGGCACTTAGGTGAAGTTTAGGAAAAGAGTATATTTTCATTACTTTTCACTTCAACCTCTGCCCTTTCTTCCTCTCTCATATAGAAAATACTCTTTAAGCTTTGGACACTCCCTGAAATTGTCATATATTAATGTTTTCTCCTTTTCTGTTAAATGGTAGATTTTAAAATATGTTTTTTTTTACATTTCTTAGATAATAAATTCTTAATCCTTGTCTAGGAATGTATTATTTAAAGATGAAGAAAACACAATATCAATGGTATTTTCCATACAGATTGTTATCCAGAAATTAAAGATGCTTTTTGCCACCTAGATACTCTGAAACTTATCTTGTTGTACTGAATTAATTTTAAAAGTTGCAACTTAATATAAAAATTAAATCTTACACAAATGAAGGAAATGGGTGAAGGGAGATATTGGACAGTGTAAGAGATGACAAAATAATAATAATTTTAAATTACCAAGGCTTCATGAGGGAGCAGGGAGTGGGGAGGGAAGGGAAAATGAGAATCTGATACCAAAGGGTTAAGTGGAAAGCAAAAGTTTTGAGAATTATGAAGACAATAAATGTATAAATGCACTTGACATGTATGTATGGATGAACGAATAGATTGTGGCAAGTTGCATGAGCCCCCAATATAATGATTAAAAATGAAATGAAATAAATGAAGGACGAGATCTAAAAGTATGGGCAATTGATGCCTACAAGTGAGAATAATGTGATATAGGAATGTGATGTGGGGGAAGATAGACTTCCTGGAATTAGGACCTGAGGAAATTTAGTGTCCCCCACCCCCCCATACAGAGGGACTTTGAGCTGTGTATGATGCTCTCTTGTCACTATATTTAAATTCTTCATAATTTGTGAATAGTAGATCTAACATTTTCTTAGGCCCACCATGTTTATATGGCTGATGTATGCTATTGTGTTTTCCAACGCAGAAACCCTGTACGCTATAATGGAACTGTTTTAAAAGAATTACTAAGCTCTGGTGCAGTGGCTGACACCTGGTTGGCTCACCCAAAGGTTGGAGATTGGAATTGACCAGCTTCTCTATGGAAGAAAGAGGGGCCAGGGAGCCACTGAGAGATGATAGACTTGTCCGCTAAGAGATGATAGACTTGTCCAGTGTGTTGGGCAGTTCGAGATTCACCACACTCTGAGCCCAGACTCGCTGCGAGAGTAGATCCGCTATCTTATCCTGCAGAGTTGCTACTACCTTTCAGTTCAAAGGCAAGAATTTGGCCATAGCCACAAATCCTTGCAAATTCCATTGGCATCCCTAGTTGATATGGTAATGCAGGCCCGTTTGCAGAATAGTTGCTGGGGGGAAACGTATGTTTGTCAAGAAAAGAGGCAGTAAAAGACCAGCAGAGCCTCCAGGAGACGGTTTGGCACAGTGTTTTGCACAGTGGGCTCAAGCAAGACAGCCATGGGGAGGATGTTTCTGGGCCAGGCTGTCCTGCACGCTGGCGCTCCTACAGTTGCCACGAGGCAGCGCAGACGCACAGGCATCGAGGAGCAGCTGACAAGGACGCCTACCCACGTCGAATCCAAGGCAAGTCTATCAACTAAGGCAAGAAACCCACAAGCTGCTTGTAATAATCGATTGTTATTGCAACTACCTGATTAGAAGGCATTTTCATTTTCACATACTTACAGAGCCCTTGCTATCTATCTTCTCTGGATTTTTTCTTTTGCATCTTTGTAAATAGTTAACTCTTCAAACAGGAAGGTCCATCTGTCTCCTTATTGGACTTGGATCTCTGAATGTACGCCCTTTAGGAGTTTATATCATGGAAGCCCAGTACTTTGATTTAAATACCCTTTCTGATGAATCTTTTGTTAACAGTGTAGCTTTGGAAAACTTATTAAATCGTTTATATATGAGATATTTAATTTATAAAATGCAGGGCAGACATAGGGAGTAGTGGGCAGAGGGATATGTCAGGCAGTGTAAGATATGACAAAACAATAATTATTGCAGAGTAATGAGGACTGGAGGGTAGGGGGAAAAGGTTGGAGGGGAAAGGAAGGGGGGTCCATCCCAAGAGCCCAAGTGGAGGGGCAGATGTTGGGAGAATGTCTATGAGGACAGGAAACTGGGGGTGCTTGGCACAGAGTATGTAACTATGTATTGAACTAAGTATGATGGAAAGCGATGTATGAGTGCCCAATAAAATGATAAATTAAAAAAAATAGGAGTTATAATAGTATATTTATCATAATTTTGTTAAGGCAAAAGTGAGATCTTTTCACAATACTTGATTCATATGCTGAGCAGATAATCTGAGAAACTATATTTTGTGAAGAATGCAGCATTATATTTCAAAGATGCCTCATTAACAATCTTCAATATGAAAAAAAATCTTCAATATGCAGCAACCGTCCTTCTTGAAAGTGAAGAGGACTTAAAACACTTATTGAAAAAGAGCTAATACTAAAGCCTTCAATAAGACTTGTACCTCATCATAAAGAAAAAATATAATCCACACAAAGGTACCAATCAGCAAAATCATGAGGAACCCAAAAAATATTGAAATTGTCAAAGATTTAATATGTGTTGGTATCAACATTCATGAAAACAAGATCTTGCCATTCATCAAAAATCAAATGCTATATTGCACTGGACTATTGTACTGCACAGTGTAAAAGAGTTGAAGGCCAAAGATACCATTTTTGAAGAGTACATTGGACCTGACTAAAGTTACGCTATTTTTAATCTCCTTATAATCATGAGTCCTGATATTATAGTGAGTTCTGTGTGGAGTTGCTAACTACAAGACCAACAGTTTGAAACCAATAGCTGCTTGTGTCAGTCCAGGTAGGCTAAAGGAACAAGTTTCATAGACCCGCATATGGATATAAGGAAAGGATTTATATACAAAAGGAATGTGACACTAAGAAAGCATCCCAATCCAGTCCAGTACAAAGTCATAAGTCCGATATTAATCCATATGCCTGAAATCAGTCTACAAACCTCCTCCCAACTCATGAAGTCACAGGTCAGAAGGTGCAGAATTCTGGCACTGGAAGGGATCTTCCCATGGCTCCTCGCTTCCAGGGCTCAGGGTCCATCAACAGCATGCCACTCCAGCTTCAGAGGTCTGGCTCCATCAGGGCAAAGCCATGTGGTCTCTCCGCCGGCTCCTCCAGCTTCTCAGACGCTGCCATCTTGTCTTTTCCGGGACTCATTGCCTCTGAGACTAACTTCCCAAAACTGGGGAAGATAGCTTCTCATCTTTATGAGGGAAATATCACGAGATTTCCCAGAAGTCTCAGGAGAAAGCCATGCCCACATAGAGGCCTCATTGGCTACTCAGTGGTTATCTCCAGATTAACAGGCTAGACTCCACCCCTACATTTCAATCATAAAATTAACATAAGCACATGATTGACACACTACTCCAAAAGAGAATGAGGAGGTTTTCAATACCATATTTACAGTCTCAGAAACCCACAGGGACAATTTTACCCTTTTCTATATGGTTCTTATGAATTAGAATGAAGTTGATGGCAGTGATAGTTATGTGAAAACTAGACAGTAAATGAGAAAGATCCAAAGTATTAATGTCTTTGGATTGTGATGTTGGCAGGAATATTGAATAGCCTATGTTCTTTCAGAAAAATGAAAAAAATTATCTTAGAAGGAGTGGAGCTCAGTTCAGTGAATGAGATTGTGGAGTCTCACCGCGAAATGTGTGCCATGGCTTCTGACTGACCAGGATAAAGAAGTGTAGAGTGGAAACATACCATGCTTTGAAATAACAGTTTCGAAGGGACCCAGACATTTTGTCCGCGGACATGATGTTCTATTTATGAGTAAAAGGTGATTCTATTCTTATGACTGCGAAAGCAAACATCTGTAAAGTCGGTAGGAAACATCATCATAACCTCACCCCAAAAAAGCTTGTCAAGAAAAATCAAAGATCAAGATGATGCACCCTTGTTTGTTTATTTTGGAGTTCTTTCCACCAGGTCAGCCTATGAATAAAACTCTCTATTTAGAGGGTCTGAAAAGACTGAGGGACAAAGGTGGCCTAATTTGTGAAAGACTGGGTTAGGGTTAGGGTTTACCTGCAGATGGCCATTTCAGTTAAAAAGTTTTTGACAAAAAAAAAAGAAAAGACTATGCCTCTTTTGCCCACATACCTGACTCACCTGACCTCATCTGTGCATCTTATCATTGTTTCTATGAACAAAGAGGGGCAGGAAAGGACAGCAATTTAACAGCATCGAAGAGGTGAAGAAAAAAATGAGGGAGTAAAAATTTTTACACACAGCTGAGTCCCGGTGGAATAAGTGGTTGAGTGCAGAACTGCGGCCTGTGAGCTTGGCGGTTCAAATCCAGTGGTGGCTCTCAGGAGCAGCTCTGGGTAGCTCCCACGACCACTAGAGGGCAGTGATGCCGCCCAAAATTTTTTTTTTAGATTTGCACACTATAGGTTTGAAAAAATATCCACTTGGAGGAAAGGGATAGCCCCTTGTATATAAATATGTAAGTTAATCTGATGCAACTATATACTAGAAGTATTCAGGTGTTACATTGATAATTATTTTAATAACTAGAAATTTTTATTCCTGACTAAGGGTCCAAATAAAATTAAATCATTGACAATGATTTCAGTGATTTCAATATTTTCTTTATTTATCATGATATAGTTTGCTGGTTCAGTTGTGAAAATTTTTGTATTATTTATGGTAAGATGTACATATATATTGAAATATAAGCAGAACCCAATATCCATCAAGACACCTCATTTGGGGGGGCATCACTTGGTATATGTTTAGGTTCTGTATGGGAGCAATGAAGGATTATGGAATTCTCCTTTTTGTAATGCTATCCATAATTTGCTATTATTTATATAGTCAAATGTCTTCATATAAAAAATACTACACAGGTAGTCTTTTTCTTTGTACATTAAGCAAACAAATAAGTGTGACAGACAGTACTTGACCTCCCCTCAGTTCATGGGGAAAAAAGACAAACTTGTCAGGCCAATGCTGATTCCTGTAAGATAAAGATTAAATACACCATGCCTCCACTTTCCCTTGACAGTTCTGACAGCATTCACCCCTCCCACAGCAGACTTTACTTCTCAGCTGGGTTTGATAATTCTTTGCAATAGCCAGAAAGAATGAAAAGGCAATAGCAGGTTTCTTATGGAAGTCAGCAAATTACAATTAAGGATATGGAATGCTCAGGGTACAGGCTCAGTCTGAGCCACCTCTTCTCAGCATGTACCTGTGCCTTTAGGTATACTTCTTTTTGGTCCTTGATCTCTTCCTTGCATAATCTTTTGGCATCTGCTGCCTTCAAGCATGTCATAAAACCATGTCACAAAGGACATGCCTCTGCCACGAGTCTTAGCACAAAGGCACTCAGTTCCAGCTGTATACACCAGGGAACCTAGTTCTTCAATGAAGCTCCACTCTACAAGCTGGCTACCTCTGAGAAGGCACTCAATCGTATTCATTCCTTGGGTCAGGAATTCCACATTTTGTCTCACCTTCTGAATTTTGATTCTGTTGCTGCTAGTTCTCTGCCACTCATCTGCCACCTTTCTGATGCCACAGCTTTCTGTGGTCAAGGAGGTTCAATGCACAGGAATCTTGTGGTCCATAGGACTTGCGCTACCCCCATATCTTTTTTGACAATAGTGAGCTGTCCCTTTCTGCTTTTGAGATGGCTCATTTTATACCTAATAGAATGGCAAAATTGAGCAATTGCTATATTAGGGTTCCAATATTTTACAACTCAATAAACTCTGCTAATTATTCCCAATTGAGTCATGCAATGATTATAGGATTATATAATAATCTCATGAGCATCTTCCCCAGATTCTCTTAACCGGAACCTCTAGGAAGAAGTTATTTAGTGAGCATTATAAACACTATGACCAAGAGAGTCATATGAAATAAATCACTGAACCACACTGGTATTATCTGCTTTCAGCCATTATCAGTCTGGTATCTCTTGCTCCACATCCTCTTTTGAATTTACCTGGTATGTCTGGCTGTTCTCTGTAACATTATTTAATTATATGCTGTCATTAGTTTCTGTATATTTTATTTGTTTATGATACTGTTTATGGTAGTCATATAATTTCATGTCAACTTGAGGGGATTAAGAGAGAAAGGGTGGATTCTGTCCTGTAAATCAAGCCATAGCCTGATGATGCCTCCTTGTGGGTATGGCCTTGTCCTAAGGATTCTGAAAACTTCCTCTGTCCACAAGTCATGCAGAGACCCCTGTCACTACTTCATTTTCTTATTGAAGAGCCACACTCAGTGTTGGAGGCATCATGTGAAGAACTGTGCTGGCACTGAGTTGCTTCACCAGCACTGGATCCACAAGACTTTTCACCCACCAGCCTGTGATCTTCCTGATTTCACATCATTGCATGTGACTATGTGATTCTGGAGAGAGATTTAGGGATATTATTGAACTTATGGACTGGATCTAGACTGGGCTGGAATGGTTTCTTAGTATACCATTAATTTTTCATATCATGTTCTATCTTACATCTATAGAAAAGTCTGATTAATTTTCTCTTATCAGTCCAGTCTAAAACACTGTTGATATTATCTGTATTCTGTTGTATCACCTTCCTTTAGAATGAGTACAGAGAGGAATCTCTTCTACTTCTTTTTAAATCTACTTCCTTTTATTGAGGGTTCTTACAAATCTTATAAAAATTCATCATTCAATGGTATTATGCACATTTGTCTATATGTTGCCATCACCATTTCCAAAACAGTTTCTTTCTGCATGTGCCCTTGATATCAGTTCCTCTTTGTCCTCTCCCTTACCAACCCTCTCGCTCTTGTGAAACATTGATCGATTATATTATTATTATTATTATTATTATTATTATTATTATTATTATTATTATGTCTCAACTGTCCACTGTCTCCCTTCGCCCCCTTTACTGCTATTCCTCCCTCTGGGTTGGGGGGCAGCCCTTCTTCTCTTCTCCCCTCCCCCCTCCCTTACATCAATAAGGTTCCTTCCATTCATTTAAACCTCTCTGTTGAGACCTTGCCATTTCATTGGAGCCTATTTTTCACCAGTAACTTCAAGGCTCCTGGGATTTTCTTTCTGTCTTTTTTTGATCATATGGTTCTTTCTTGAAAGAATGACTGGTTGAAAACAACAAATTATTTTTTGTGTAGTGCCTCTGTGTATTTCTTCCATTTTCATTTTATGTTTCCTGAATAATTAAATATTTTGCCTATAGAATTTTTGCAACTCGAGGCTTAAATTTATTCTGTCAGCTTGAGAAAAGCAATTGTCTTTTCACATTTTGTTTTCCATTATTCTCATTTCTTTGTGTTTTTCTTGTATTTCATTTTTCTTCTTGAATCATCCTTGAAGTCTTCAGCTAATTTCTTTTGTCTCAACATTTCTTTCTTTTGCTTCAGCTACCATACATGCAAGAGAAAGTTTCAGAGTATCTTCTGATATCTATTTGGGTGTTTGGTCTTTTTTCCTGTCATTTTATTGCCATTGGTGTTCTTCGTGTATGATGTCCACAACTTATCTTGACAACTTTTGAATTAACACTTGATGTGTCAAATCTATTGAAATGATCTCAAAATTCTGATTGAATGTACTTAAGAATAATGAAAATTCTTATTGCATATATTCAAAAAATAAATTTAGGAGGGTTATACTCAGACTCTTGTGCATGTGTGTTAACCTTCTTCAGCTTCAGCTTCAAATTATTTATGAGCAATTAATGGTCTGTTCCACAGTCAGCTCCTTGCCTGGATATGTCTGATGATATGAAATTCTTCCATCACACTTTCCACAGATGTACAGAATTTGATTCCTGTGTATTCCTTGTGGTAGGATCCAAATATAAGGTTACAATTTAGTTGTTTGATAATGGGGTTTGCCATGAATTGCCATGAATTGAAGATTCTATTATGTAATCTCCATCATCTTTTCTACCATCAAAGCCTATTTTTGAAATACCGATTCTTCTTTTTCCAGATTTCATATTCAATTCTCATAATTATCAGATGACTTCATTATGAATTTAATCAATTACAGATTGCAGAAGTTGGGGAGCTCTTCAACTTTTTTCACCTTCTGTAATTAGTGATTTGTGCATAATTTTCATGTATTCATATTTGTACAGTCTATGTCTTGATTATTAATGGGCATGTACAGCTGTTTCTGCTCACTGAAATCATGACACATCAGCACATGAAGGTTGAATATTAACTCCATTCACGCCACTAAAATTATTTCTAATTTAAGTGCATTGCAACTTGAGTGCCTCCTCTCCCAACATTATGTCAAATGATGTCTGCTGTCATGCCCAAACTTTTATCCTTTATATTTCTTTTTATGTAAGAGAGAGTTTTGTATAAAAGATTAATTGTGCTTTGGGGTAATAAATCATTTTATTAAGACCCTTATATGTCTTGTTACAATCCATACATCAATTGCATTGGACATATTTTTACATTATATTTGTACATATATTGCCATTGTTCTTTTCTAGACATCATCACATCCTTCTTCTTAGTCTGTTTGTCTGACATTTCCTCTGAATCCTTAGCCCCATAGATGAATGTATTAGCATATTAAACACTGTTGCCATATTTTCCAGCATCACAACGATATCAAAGCTACCAAAGAAGAATGAAATCAGATGAGTGGTGAGAAGATTATACTAGCTTTAATCTACTTAATAAATTTATAGGTTATTTTGTATGCAAAATACTATCTCATTGCAAAATACTATATCATGAATTTTATTTTACATCACAAATACCTGGTCATATTTTCTTTCCAAAATAAGATTCATATATATTTTTCCCAAAAAGATATGGAAATGTATTCAGGAGACTATGGTTGGCAGAGATTCATGGATTGAAACAATGTATTTTTTCCAAAGATCCAAAAGAGGAAATGTTCACAAAGAACTATAAGGTAACAAGAAATTCTAATGAAGTTCATTTCCCACCAGTCAAATAGATGAACATTTTAGAAGGCACAGTAATCGATCAGTAGTCTTATTAAATATTAACACATCTTTCTCACTTTCATTCGAGTTTTTTGCAAAGTAACTAAGAATGTAACGGTATCAAAGAGCTGAAATCTTTCAAGGGCCAAGTTAGGCATTATCCCTGAGGATTTGTGATTAATTCTTATGTATAATGTTTCATCTCAGGAATACCAGAAATGCCACTGGAATGTGCTATAAAGAGTATGTATGCAATTATCTTCTCTCTACTCCTTCATCAAAGCAGAACGCATTATTAAAAATAAACACATGGCAGATTAGAGGTATATTATTGACTAAGATTGGCTTCTAAGCTTCTTGAACTCAATAGCATCATTGCTTATCCCACTGCAATTACAAAGTTTTCCCTACCCTACCTACCGAGTGTCGTACATGAGCACAGTGTTCAGTAAGAACAAGAGTGTCACAATGTTTTTCAAATGAGTATGCTGTGATTTTTGAAGGGTCTTTAGGGTTCATTAGTAGTGATATTATATTGCCAAAATTTAAGTTTTGCCAAATTTGTTCAACTAGAACAACTGATTTTATTATGTGCTAGAATATTTTATTTAATACTGAGATAAATTGTTGAACACAAGTGTCCTTAATTATATCAGTTAAGTTGTAAGTAGACACTAATTTAAATAGTTTTATAACATTGCATAGTTAGATCAGTGTTTGAAGTAAAATTGAAGACTGAGTTCAATAAATATCTTCATGAAAATATTTCATGGTGTATAATATCAGGTTACACAAAAAATGTTACTACTGATAGATTAAGCTTTCAAAATGATTCTTTGAATATATATTTATGTTTGAAACTAGTACCATGCCCTGTTATCCAAAGAGAAAGTCTAGATTTCTTCCTCAAGGTGATTCATAATCTAGTTCATTACTTCTCTATATTAATTTCCAATATCGACCAAAGCATCATACTTATATGACAAACAAGCTTAAAGGACTCTAAATATGTCTTATGTTTTTCATCTCTTTTGTTTTTGTTACACCCATTGTGTTAGTCTGGGAGACTAGAGAAACAAGTTCATGGAGACTCATATGTGAATAAGAAAAGGTTTATATACTAAAGAAATTGAATAATAGAAAACATCCCAGCCAAGTTCAGATCAAGTCCATAAGTCTGATATTAGCTCATATGTCTGATACCAATCTAAAAAATCCTCTTCAGACTCACGACACACGTTCAATGATGCCAGGTACAGGATTATCACAGGCCAGTGGGTGCAAAGTCTAGTGGATCCAGTGGGGTTGTAAGTATTTCAGTGCTAACAGGGGCCTCCATGTGACTCTTCCAGTTCCCAGAGCACGGGGTCTATCAGGCTACTGTCATGCCATGTGTGTTGTTAATAGAGCATGTCTCAGGGAGTGAGCCTTGAGTCTTGTGGGTGAGAAAGTAAACTGTCTTTTGTCTCCAAGGAGAAAAAAAAAGGAGTTCCCAGAATTCTCAGGAGTAGGATATGCCCACACAAAGGCCTCATATACTATGATCTGATTGACAGAGTAGACTCCACCCCTTCACTCTTAATCCTCTCAACTTCCAAATTTACACTAGATTATGTAATTACCACACCCATTTTCACTTTAAGTGCTTCTCACCTATCTATCAGTTTTTCATACTGTGAGGGCTTGTTGATTTTGAGTATATATTTCAAATTCTAGAAGGGTTCATGGAGCAGCTAGATTCAAACTAGCATATAGAGTAATACATTTTAGAAATAAAGGCATAACAATCTACTTCTAAAATTAGCCAATGAAAACTCTATTATAACAGAATAGTGCACATTTATTGCAAGTCCTCAAAATTGGAGGGCACTCGAGACAATAGCAAAGGACTGGACATTTGAACTGCTTTATGTGGGCTGATCATAAATCATTGCCAACTCTATGGCTCTGTCAACTGTCTACAAGAAACTTTACATGGTGAACTTCCAAGCATTACGTTATGTCCACTAGATAAATCTTTGAGGCACAATTAATTTTAAAAGTTAAGAAACTAAAATCTGACTATATATTTTTTTGTTTTGCTGAAGCCACCATCCCAAAGAATGACAGAACCAAGATCTAAAATTCTAGCTGAGATTTTACTAAAACATGATTTCACAGTTGTCTTGAATATAGCTTAAGTTTTCTTCCTTCAGAAAAGTCCTCTCAATATACCATCATGAAATTTCAAGATTCTACACAAAACTGTCTGAAATGCTTGACTAGACACCTGCTGTTGCTGGATGGTCTTGAGCTGGTTTTGACCCATCATGAGCCCAGCATAACAGAATGAAAAACTGTCCAGTGCTATGCTAGCCTCAAGACTGTTCCTCTTCTGGAGCACATTGTTGGAGTCACTTGAGGGTCTTCCTATTTTTCCTTCTCCTTCTGTTTTCCCCAGCAGTATCTCCTTCTCTAAGGACTGTCTCTTCTGAAAACATGTCCACAAGTCACCATCCATGCCTCTAAGGAGTACTCTGGCCCTACTTCTTCCAAGACAGGTCTCTTTGCCCTTTTGGTAGTCTATTGTCCTTTCAGTATTACTCACCACCACTGCAATTTAAATGCATGAGTTTTCTTTGGTCTTCCTAATTCAGTGCAGAAATTTCGCGTACAGATGGGACCATTGACAATACTAGGGCTTGAATCAGATGTCCTTTTTTATGCAGAGTCATCTTCTTGCTTCCCAATACCCTAAAGACAGCTTAAGCAGTAAATCTGCCCTGTATGGATCCAAGCAAGACGAAATCCTTGACAATTTCAACATTTTCTCCATTGATCTTGGAGATTTTACTTTATGAGGATCTTGGTCTGTTTACACTGAGAGGTCACATGACTTCCTCAATCTGGGCAGGCTTCCTCCTTAAAAGTGCATGCCTTTTGAAATGACAGATTCTGACTTTTCTTAGTTTTTTGAAAACCTGATATTTTTTTCACTTAAACACAGATCACAGAGGAAATGAGAATATTTCAAGTTGCAAAAGACTGTCATATATGTAGACATGCTAAAATAACAACAACAAAACTCTACTACCATCAAGTTGATTCCAACTCATCAGACAGAATAGAAGTGTGCCAAAGGATTCTCAAGACTGTGGTCCTTATAAAGTCATATCATCGCAGTTCTCTCTAGTGGAGCAGCTGGTGGGTTTGAACCAATGATCTTTCCACTAGCAGCCAAGTTGTTCAACCCCTGTGTCCTCAGGGTTCTTAAAACACACACATTTTATGAAGCCTTATACTTTTACCTGATGATATATTTTACTCACTTATAATATACATCTTTATCTAAGAAAGAGACATTCAAGAACAACCTATTTGATATTGCATCTATGAGTAGTTACAACTATCAAGGAAGCTGTGGGTTAATCATTAGGTTGTCTACAGACCAATGGACATGCAATTTGCAGCTGAAGAGGTAGTCAAGGGTAGGAAGAGAGTACAGACGTGGAAAATAGTTGGAAGGATGGTTACTGTATCTCCAAAATACCTTTGGTCACTTTGCTAGTGTAGATGACACCAATATTATTCAAAAGTCACAATCCTTTAGATTAACATTACATAAAAGAGAACTGGAAAAAGTAATGTGCAAACTCACTAGAGTATTTACACGTTGATGATATTTTTCTTAGCTTCCATGCTTAAAATTTAACATTGTACTATTTCATACTTAATTTTGCTTATTTACTTTAGAAGCAAAATAAATATCTAGGATAAATTTCTATGGATATTTCAAAAACATTTGGAATGAAAATACAATAAATGTTTCAAGACATGAGTGATTGACTGCAGCTCATCAATAGTGGAAGTTGGGCTGAGCCCCAGTGGTGTAGTGGTTGAGTGCGGGACTGCGGCCCATTGGCTTGGTGGTTCAAATCCAGCAGCAGTTCTCTGGGAGCAAGGCTGGGTAGCTCCCACGACCACCAGAGGGCAATGAGGCTCCCCCCCAAAAAAAACAACAACAAAAAATAGTGGAAGTTCTGCAGCTGATCACTTGGAAATCATAATAACTATGAAATAATTTCAAATTATAATTAATTCAATTAGTAAATTTGTACATTCTGTTTACTCATTCTATAAGTGAGGTATTGTCAGAATTCTTGAGCAACTCTAGTAGTATTCAAGTATTTTAATATTCAATTTAAAATTTTTTTTAAAAAACTGTGGATATTGATAAAAAGTAGCTACAGAAGATAGGTATATGTGACAAGCAAACTAATATTAGTCAAGTAACAGGAAAGACAATTTAAGGAAATTAACATAGAAATTTGTATTCTTGTGTCCTGGTACTGCCTCTCAGGTCTAGAACTACATTCTGGTTATAATATATGTTAAATATACTCTATAAATTATATATTATATATATTGATACTGAATCCCATCTGTAATTGGTAATAAACATATTTAATGTTGTCTGGTATCCATATGGTAAAAGCATTGGCTAAAATATGTAACTGGAAAAGTGATAGGATTTAAGAAATGGTGGAATCCTATTCACAGCAGCTGTACTGTTTGGTTAAGTAAATAAGATGTGGGCTAGGAGACCTGGAATAGAGAGGCAGC
Organism: Nesogale talazaci; assembly: GCA_004026705.1. NCBI lineage: Eukaryota > Metazoa > Chordata > Mammalia > Afrosoricida > Tenrecidae > Nesogale > Nesogale talazaci. Next base: position 18,127 of record PVJH01017174.1, on the reverse strand, counting down.
GATATAAGAGGCTAAATGGAGGCTATTTAAAACTTTAATCTCTTGGAAATTAAGTTTACTTGTAAATCTAAAATGGAAATAATAGATGAGATTTTATTTTTGATGCAAGGAACAACAATATTTATCAAAGTTCTTGCGGATGCTAAAGAGCCATGAATGTATGATTTATATATTGCATATACTTTTGAATGTTATCTGAAAGGTTGATGAAGATGTGACTCAGTAGGTAGTAAAAAGAACATAAGTATAGGTTCATATTTGAAGAAACATTCTCTGCGAAAATGTGCCTACAGATTTGCTCATATACTGCATTTCATAGGAAATGATCTCTGGTATACGTTACCTTCTATGAAAGAAAAGTCTCAATTAAAGATATGCCCAAATTTTATTCCTGAGACAGACAAGCCGAAAGGACTAATGAAAGCTAGATTTCTCAGTTCAGAATTAATAACATAATTTAAAAAACCCAAAGCATATTCAGATGTCAGGTGCATTACACCTTGGGAGAGAAGAATTAGAAAAAGATGACGTGAATGAGAGCACTGTGAAACTATGAAGCCACTTGAAGCAGAGCTCACCCTGTGGTCAAATGATGTTAAAAATTCTTTGACAGATCAAAGAGAAAGTCTTAGTGTTTTAGCATAATGGAAGTTAAAGGGTTGAAGAAAGAAAGAAGGAATCTCAAAACACTTTAGTCAAGTTGCTCATCACACATTTGAACTAAATGACTGAGAAGCTTTTTCTGGGTTGGAAAAGTTGAAAGAAGTCACTTTTCAGTCCAGGTAAGCAAAGGCCAACACAGGTAGGGAAGAGTAAACATGCTGTGGTTAAGAGGGAGACATGCTTTTCACTGAGTGATTTTGGTGTTAAGAATATGTTTAAGATTACCTTACACACTAAGGGCAGAAATTCTGTCTGAGAGGAGAAAATCTCAGCTTGTGAAGGGAGAGATCAAAGTTAAAACCTCAAAGCTCCCAAGAAACCATAGACAAACGTGTAGAGGAAGGTTTCCAATGCACCTGGATGGTACAATTCCAGAGGTAATAGAAAATTGAAGGTATTCTGTGAATATTACCCTGAAAATAGTGGGTGTGGAATAATTGTATTCACATGCTGAATAATGTGGAAATCATGCTATGGGATAAAAATGGGTTATAGATTTAGGCAGCTCCAATATGTACTACATATAGTCATATTTTCTATACTCATCAACTTTGTACTTTAAAAATATTATTTTCTATTTGAAAATTTAAGCAAGCTGAATTTTAGAGTTAAGATCCAAATATTATTTGAAATATGCACATGTTTTCACTAAATGCATCGTAGAGGTAAATGGAGGTTTGGTGCTAGCACTCGGTTTCCAAGCAAGAGGCCAGAGTTTCATTCTGACCAATGCAGGAACGCACAGCCACCACTTGGCAGTAGAAACTTGAGTTTTGCTATGATGGTGTAGATAGTTTTCAGTCTATGTTCTAGAATAATATGTACTAAAAAGAAAGGTCTGACGATCTATTTCCAAAAAGACTATTATAACTTCTACAGATCACTATGGTTCAATCTATAGCCCAGCATAGGAATGGGCTGTATTTCATTCTCTTGTGTAAAGGTAGCCATGAATGTTCAAGCCAGCAAAACATTGACAGTGGTGAATATAGAAGGAGCTACAGAGACATTGTCTTACGTCCATTAAACAAATGGAGAGAAAGATGAATTATCTGTTCTTATTGTGTGTTGCCATGTCAAATTTGACTCATGCCAGCTCTATGTGAGAGAGTAGAAATACTCCATTGATTGCTATATAGTTGGAAAAATAGATTGTCAGAGCATTCTCTGTGTAGGCCTTACATTGGTTCAGACTGCAAGTTTTCCATTAGTAACTGTGTGTGTAACCATTTGTACCATCAGGACACTTGAGATTATTCCTATAATGTGGAGTTCATACTTCCCAAACTTCTGAGTTTTTTTCTGAAGAATGAGTGCATTTCTAATTTCTTTTATAGAAAAGTATCTGCTATATTTATTTACTTATGTTGATTTTTTTATATACCCCCTCTTATATGGTATATGCTTCTACATAGAAAAATGAAGAGATAATACTTTAGTCCTTTATGGAAAATATGATATTTAAGATGAATTTTATATGACAAACATTTTATCATTAGTTTTGTTTTTTACTAAGGGTAAAAAACACAGTTGTTGGTAGATTCTATCTAGTCAATTCCTACTCATATTGACCCTGGTATAGCTTCAGAATTCTTCCTAAGCCTGAGCCCTTTGTTGCAGTCATTGTGTCAATCCATCTCCTTGATGTTCTTCCTCTTTTTCTCTGTCTTTGTACCTTAGTAAGAACTGGCCTTTCCTGACAACCTGTCCAAAGTATGTAAGACAAAAATCTACTCATCTTTGTCCCTAGGAGACAATCTGGATATATTCCAATCTAACAGAATTGTTTATACTTTTGCCAGCAAATGGTATTTTCAATATTCCTCATTGGCACAATTCAGATGCATCAATTTTTCTTTGATCTTCCTTATTCAATGTCTAGCTTTCATATGCATACAAGACCATGGAAATTATCATTTGGTTTGGGCACACCTTAAAACTTAAAGCAACATCTTTGCTTTCCTTGCAGAGCAGATTTACCCAATGTAACACATCATTTGAACTCTAGTCTGCTAACTTACATGAGCATTAATTATGAATTCGAGCAAGGCAAAATCCTTGACAATCTCAATTTTTTATCTATTTAATATGATACAAATTATTGATCGACGTGAAGATTTGGTCTTTCTTTTTTAAATTAAAAAAAATTTTAATTAAAAAAATTCTTTTTAGGCATCACTGCCCTCTGGTGGGAGTGGAGGCTCAGCCTTGCTCCTGGAGAGCTCCTGCTGGATTTGAACCGCCAAGCCAGTGGGCTGCAGTCCCACACTCAACCACTATGCCACTAGGACTCAGCCTGGCTTTCTTTCCATTCAATCATAATCCACACTGAAGGCTGCAATCCTTGCTCTTCATCAGCAAGTGCTTCAAACCCTCCTCACTATCAGCAAGCCACGTTTTTACAACTTCATCTTGAATGTTATTAATAAATCTTTATGCAATAAGGTTGCCTCACTCTTCTTCATATAAGTCAGCTTCTCGAATATTTGCTCAGGACACATATTAAATATGGTGAAGGGTTAAAGAACCCCTCAAATCATATTTCTTGATTAGAAAACACGCAATATTTCCCTGTTCTGTTCACACAACTATCTATTCATCATTGTACAAGTTCTGTATGAGCACAATGAAGTGTTTAGGAATTCTTATTCTTCTCAAGGCTCTTTATCATTTCTTGTGATCCACACAATTGAATGTGTTAGAATAGGCAAAAATATATATCATTATCATTGTGACATAAAATATAAGCAATTACCTTTCTGGTATTCTCTGCTTTGAGCCAAGTTCCATTTGAAAATCAGCAATGATATCATCCATTCATCTTCCCTTATCACTCTGGCTTGAACACCTGGTAGCTCCCTGTCAATGTATAGCATAGTCATTGTTGGATGATCTTCAGCACAATTTTATTTGTATATAATATCAATAATTTGTTCTTTAATTCATGCATTCTGTTGGATTACCTTTCTTTGAAGTGGGGCAAAATAAGGATCTTTTCCAGACAGTTGGCTAAGTACCTACCTTTCAAATTCCCTTGGATAGATGAATCAGAGCTTGCAGTGCTTCACCACAGTGTCTAAATATTTTGACTGGTGATTTATCAACTCTTAGAGCCTTGTTTTGTTTAATATTTCAGTGCAACTTCAAATTCTTCCTTCAATACCATTGGTTCTAGCTCATATGCTACCTGTTGAAATTGTTGTTCTTTCTACAGTCACTCCCAAATTATTGGATGTTCCTGTAATGATGATCAGTGAATTTCCATGGAAAATCGAGACCAAAGAAGGGGGGCTACATGTCTGTGTTTGAGAAGATGATTTCACTTCTTGTGATGGATTCACCAAGCAAGGGAAATTGCCCTGCGGGGAAATTCTTAGCATTACTTATTTCTTCTTGTTTTTGTTGCTAGATGCAGCCCAGTAATTTCCAACTAATATAGACTCTGGGCACAACAGAACTAAATATTGCACAGACCTGTTGCCTCAGTCTTAATATTGTTGCTATGCTTAAGATTAACAATGCAGCCGGGCTGAGCCCCAGTGGTGTAAGTGGTTGAGTGAGGGACAGACGCCCGTGGGTGTGACGGTTCAAATCCAGCGGCGGCCCTCAAAAGCGGCACTGGGTAGCACCCATGACCACCAGAGGCAGTGCTGACCCCTAAAACAAAGCAAACAAACAAATAAAAAATATTGCAGCCACTGTCTCAATACATCTTGTAAAAAGGTCTAATTCTTTTTCATTGCCCACCTACTTTACCAGGGACTGGCCTCTTCTGATGGTATGTCCAAAGATTATGAGATAAAGTCTTACTATCCTTGACTCTAAAGAGAATTTTGGTTGTACTGCTTGCACAACAGATTTGTTTGCTCTTTTGGCATTCTTTGGTATTTTCATTATTTGTACCCAGCAACATAATACAGATACGATGATTCTTCTTCACTCTTTCCTGTTCCATTCCCAACTGTCATTTGTATCTAAGACAATTGAAAATACCATAGTTTGGAGATACCACATTTAAAGAGGTCTTGCACAACAGATATACCCAAAGAAATGTCTCGCTTGAACTCTTGACTGCTACTTTCATAAACATTGACTGTGAATACAAGCAGGATGAAATTGTGGGCAGCAAAATATTTTCTCTGTGTATCATGATGCTACCTATCGTTGGGTCAGTTATCTCCTGGCCCATTTATGAGAATATGACTTTTCTTCTCATTGAGTTATAATCCGTACTAAAGGCTGCAATCCTCAATCTTCATCAGAAATTGCTTAAATTGGTGTCATCTATGTATTGCAAGTTATTAAAACCCTTCTTATTCTAATGCAGAATTATTCTTCATATAACTCTCCATCTCAGATTATTTGCTCAAATATTAATTACATAAACTTCTTTTTTTTTGTGGGGGGAGCATCACTGCCCTCTGGTGGTCGTGGGAGCTACCCAGCCTTGCTCCCGGAGAGCTGCTGCTGGATTTGAACTGCCAAGCCAATGGGCCACAGTCCCGCACTCAACCACTGTGCCACCGGGGCTCGGCAAATTACATAGGCTTCTAATGGGTGACTTAACCTGATATTTTATTGCAAATCATGCATTTTGAATAGATTTATTTTCAGCCCTTGATGATCCTGGTTGTCTGCTTTGGCTATCTTGATTTTAGATTTGTCTTTTTGAAGTGTACAACATTCTTCATAAACAATAACAGAATTTGATTTGATTATTTGATTTGGAAATTCCTCTAAGGGAACCAGACTTTAGCTTAACCACATCTGCTGCAGATTATAGTAAGTAAAATGCTCTGTTGGAGCTTAAAAACCCAAACACCCTAGTTTGAGAAGAAACAGAGGACTGTTTATCAAGGTTATGAATTTGGAAGTATGTAGACCAGTTCAAATCGCTTTTGAGGTTACCCAATAATTGGCAACAGGAGACTACTAAGCACTGGCTACTTTCACACATTCATTGCTATTTTGTGATATTTCTTAGCCCTGAAGATATAGTCTTTCTCTAGTGAATGATCCTTATAGAAATATTTTACTTGTGTCTAACATTCATTGGTTTCATAAATAGTGTTCAATTACTTGTGATTTTAAACTTTATAAGTAAATATTGCATGTATTTTAGTCTAAAAATTTCCTTGTTATATGCATATTTCCCTTACTCAATAGTACTTCAAATGCTATATAATTGGAAATATCAATATTAATTAACAAATGTTTTATGAAGATTAGTTATTAGTCAACAAACTGGTAATCCTGCCTTTAATTTGTACAAAAGATATATATACACTCTGGATATATGGATGGGGTTTGAATGCATCCTTAATGATAAACCATAATCTAATAAAAAATGGTTCTTAAGATTTGGCCCTACTCAAAACGTACCCTCATTAAATTATCCCTGAAGATATGGATGTGATAGGAAATGGTGGTGAAGAAATCATTTGGTACCTGGGTCACTAAAATAATGACATCTATGGTCTTAAATGTTTGTATTAAAACAAACCCATCTAAATCCACATGGAAGAAGACACCAGTCCATGTGACCCAATTTCTAAAATTGATATGGTGATGATTGCACAACTAGTTAATATGCTTAAACTATTTAATTGTATGGTAAGTTAGAAATATGTCAATAAAACTGTTATAAATGCATAAATAAGTACCTCTCTTTTAAAGTTTATGAGCATCCATCTAAGGTGAAAATGTGGGTCTTTTTCTGTCCAGAAGAAAGAAAACCTTTGGTAATGGAAAGAGATGTAGAAAAAAATGATCCAGATGATGTATGCATCAGTCTGTAACTCTCAGATCAGAAGAATTAGATGGTGTCTGGATATTACCATCAACTAAGCATCACATTAGAAATGTGGCAAAATGTGACACAAAATTCAAAAGCAATCAATTGACCAAACTTATTCATAGAGACAGGTGGTTATTTCCAAGACCATGGACCTTTGTCACCTGTCATTTCTGATAAAGAATTTACTCCACTTTAGAAAACCTAAAAATTTGAGAACATTTACTTGAGGATGAAGCTCAGAGACTGAGAAGAGGAGATGTAAAAGAAACACAGGGAAGAAGGTTAGTGAGCAGTGGTACATTGAGTAGATTGTAATCCATATATTGAAACAAAATAAGTATTAATTGTGAATGTAAAATTGATGATCTACTCTGTTAACTTTCTTCTATGCTACAAGGAAAAAGGTTGAGAAGAAAAGAACAATTGGTACTAAAGGAAGCTGCACTGAAATTATTCATGGAAAGCAATGCTCCAGGAACTTACTTAATACTAATTAAAATATTTCAGAAAGCTGATGAAACACTGGAAGCAATCAGTCCATTATGACTAGAAATTTGGAACAGAGTTACCTGGTCAACTCAATAGAAGACATCCAATGTATATCCATTCCAAAGAAAGATATTCCACAGACTGCAGAAATTATGGAATAATATTATTAATATCATATACAAGTCCTTTTTTTTGCTGAAGACCAGTAAGCACCATTTGCAGCAGAGGTTTGAAAAAGGAGGCAGTTGCTAAGAATTCAAGGCTAATTCAGAAGAGTACATGGAACAAAAGGTATTTTTGCTGACATCAGATGACTCTTCATTGAAAGCAAGGAATTTCAGAATATATATTTTTTTCTGTTTTATTGACTTTGCAAAGCCAATGAACTGTGTTCCCAACAAATTAGGGACTATGAATCTTTAAAATGTAGAAGAATAAGGTTGCTACCTTGAGTATAAAGGTGAGCCTAAACCATACCATGATATTTTCAACTGCCTCATATACATGCAGAAGTTGGACAATGAATAAGGAAAACCACAGAATAATTGATTCATTTGATCCATTTCAATTATGGTGCTGGAGAAGAATATTAAGAGTTATATGGACTTTCAGAAAAAATGAATTTGCTTGTGAAGAGGTACAACTACCATGCTCCTTAGAAAAAAGAGTGGTAAGACTGTCTCTTCTATTTTGAACATATTTTCAGAAGAAACCAGGCCCTGAAAGAGAATATCATATTTGGAAAAGTAGAAAGGCAGTACTAAAAGAGAAAAGCTAACAAGGAGAAGAACCGACAGAGTGACCACAACAATGGATTCAATCACAGCAACTATGGTGGGGATGGTGCAGAAACAGGTTGTGTTTCTTTCTGTTGTATGTGGTGTTGTTATAGGTCCGACTAGCCCTGATGGCACCTAATAAGAACCGGTAGATTTAAATATAAATGCTGAAGTTCTGAAAAGCAGTGATATAACTTTGATGACTAAGGACTCCCAGGTCCAATTTATGGAATTTTCAAGCACTAAATATCTATAATCAATGAATACAGAAGACTGAAGAAGAATGGATACTTTTGACTTGAGGTGTTGGCAAATAATATTGAATTTATTATGGACCAAAAGAAAACTAAGCACCTTACAGGAAGTACATCCTAAATGTTCTTAGAAGTGGGGATCTTGAGTCATAGCCTCATGTATTCTGGGTATTTTATGAAGTGGGAAATCACATTGTGCTTGGCAAAGTAGATCCCCAGCAAAGAAGAGAATGGCCTTCAATGAGATAGTTTGTTATTGAGGCTTCGATAATGGTCTCAAATATTGTAATGCTTGTGAGTTTGATGGAGAACCAGCAACATTTCCTTCTACTGTGCATAATGCATACAGTCACTAAAGTCAGACATAGTAGGTTACAGGTTGGTCTGATAATTGGACACATGAAATGGACCTGGTTTTTGCTATGACAACTGCACATGTAGACACATTAAGTGGATATCTGTCTTTTACACCTAATATATATTTTTTAACTTTCTTTCTTTTACCTAGGGGTTCTTTGGATTTGGAGTGCATATACATGCAGTAAGAATAATTTCTCAGGGTTGTGATTTCTTTATATCTGAAATCTCAAATGTAAAAATCTAGTTTTTAAAAATTCTATTAGTCTATGACAAAAATCTTAACATTTGACAATGGGAGGAAAATAAATATACTTCAGTCCTTTAGAAACCTCGATGACATTTGAGTAATCTAATGAGAACTCTGTCTTCCTAAACCTGAAATTATATGAGCTGTAAATTATTTTAGATTTGTTTCAGCATGACATACAGTACATTTCTTTTACCAACTTTGACTATCCACTGAAGTGTAGACTCTTAAATTCTTTAACATTATATTCACTGCCTGAGGAAAAAGAGACATAGGTAGAACAAGGAATGAGAATATGGCATTTAATTATTAAATCAATACATGTGTCTGACTTGCCGAAGCTATGTACAATTTAAATCTGGTTAAAGAAAGGCAATCAACCACTTTCTGAAAATGTGCAATCCTACCTACAGCATTTGATGGCTCTTGAAGGCTACAACAGTCTAGAATGTGACTAATTAACTAACTAGAAAGAAAAGCATTCCATTTGTGTCAGGCACAGTATTTCACCTTTTTCTTTTGATCTTTTCATACAGTATTGTAGTTTGACAAACATTTTCTTTTTACATAGTCACAGAGTATAGATTTCACACAAATTTACATAGCATGAGAGAAAGTTAGTAACTTTTTATCTCTCCTAAATGCTCAAGATAGCCATGTCTGATTCTTCTTTGTTTTACCTTACAAAATATGAATATTTTGATATGGGCTTCTTTAGCTACCAATAATAACTCTAAATGATGATAATAGCTTAAGGAGAACTTAATGTTATGTCAGTTATGGTGCTGTGTAGTCTATTGATGGAGTATCTCTTTTAATTTTTACAGGAACTATAAGAACAATGTGTTTTTCTGGGACCTTTTTTATTTATGTGGAGAAACTGGAGAACCAATAGTCCAAGGTCATGTTTTCATAAATATTGTTGTTAAGAATTGTTAGTGATCTCAAATCTCATTCCCATATTCCCTAAGCACATGAGTTCAATGTATTTACTTTCATATTCTGATTTCTTTTGATACTTGGTAGAAGGGGAACTTAATTTCCAATTGGAGCTGGTGAAGACTGTTGAAGAAATATGTATAATGCCCCAAAATTATTTCTTCTTTATTGGCTAACAAACTTTTTATCTTTAAGTGTCAGAAATGTGTTTTACCTTTTCCCCCCGCTACTAAGTGTATCTTCACCAAGGAATCTCCAGGCAGTGCCGTGTTAAAATGCTTAGCTCCTAACGAACATTTTGTAAGTTTGGGCAAACCCAGAACATCTTGCAATAACCCGGTGTTGTGCTTTAAAATATCATCTTTTGAAAGCCCATTAGACGACAATTCTACTCAGACACGCATAGGTCAGAAGAGTAGGAGTCTACCTTGACTTGCCAGCAACTGACTAGTGTACTCCTATTTCCATTCACTCCTTTGTTTTCAAGAGTGATTGTTAGCCATGGAAGCTTTAACCAATGATCACTATGCTTCCTTTATGTTTATGATTATTCTGAATACCCATAAAAGGGCAGAAGGAAGAAAAAAGATAATTAAGACATAAACCCATTTAATTTCAAGAATCCACTTGCTGCACATTCAATAGAAATGCAAAATCCAATTTATCTTCAAGGAGAGGGTAGTAACATGTTCAGTAATATTCACAAAAATTTTATTTCTCTTTGCATCGTCTCTGAAGTTTATCAGATATTTCTCTGAGGTGTGGAGAATTCTAATTTGAAAGTGAATATTTATTCAGGAAAGGCAAAAACAAAACATATATTAAAAATACATCATTACCTTTAAGGCAAATAAATGTAAGGAGTTTGACTTAATACAGTAAAGACAATAAATTGCACTTATATTCTGAGTAGCTTTCTCAAAAAATTCCCAAGGGTTTCACACAAATTAAAAATTCTTAACAGTAACATCAAACATCAGCTACTTTGGTTTAGATTTTAAAATAGACATTGATTTAGCATTTTCGATCTCCAGTGGGGATTGCTTTAGCATTCATGAAAGCTGTTGTTAGAGGTAGGTTTGCCATATAACCACCAGCTGCTGATCTCGGCAAAGACTTTCAGAGTTTCCAGGAAATCACAGGGATGCTTTCATAACCACTGCAGGCATTGAGCAAACCAATCTGTGAGAGTTGAAGATGAGAATTTAAATACATGCTGATTGGTGCAGAGAGCAGTTTACACAAGTGCTCAGAGATTATCCTTATCCATCTTTATTATTGTTTTAACTAGTCCTACTGAGCTAAAAGTGTCCATGCTTTTTTGAATGTAGTGAAAGAAATAATACACCTATTGCAAATTTAACCTGCAGTGGTTACAAATTGATCTTCTACTATCCAGGTCAACAGTTCCAAACTCCCAGGTGCTCGTGGGAGAAAGGAGGCTCTCTGTGTCTGTGAACGGTTCGTCTCAGAAGCTCTCAGGAGGAGTTCGGCATGTCCTTTAGAGATCCTATGAATCGGCATCGACTCGATGATAGTGAGTTTTGTTGGTGAGTCTATGTTTTCAAGAAAAATATTGAGGTATGGACCACAAGGTGAGAATTCCAACAGGAAGCAGATGGGACATTCTCTTCCTGAAAAGAGTTAGAGTTGGGAAACCGACAGGTACTCATTGCTGCGTGTCCAAAATGACTCCATGGAAGTGAGGGTCAAAGCTGCAAGTGTCTCAGCAGTTCTAAAGAGCTAATAGCTACATAAGACACTCGATACTTTATCCAGCTCAAGGCCAACATCCTAGGCCTCACTAAAATGTTTAGGTGACTTAATGTTAATTAATATGTTTAGGTGACTTCAGTAGCTTTTGTGACTACAACACTTTGTAAGCAAATATGAAATGGAAGCTATCTTGTTAAAATTTCTCCAGAAAAAAATGCACTTGATGAACAGGAAAGAACACACTTAAGAAGCAAAAATCACAAGAGAAAACTGTGGGGACAAAAAGAAGCAATAAAAATAAATAAACAAGCTGGTGACATCCTAACGCATCAGCGCTTTAAAGAGGTATCATGCTGTCTGTTTGCCGCATGCAGCACATCGTGGGAGTAGCGAATGCTGCTTTTATGAACTTTGATTGTGAATGAAGGCAGGATGAAATCCTGGACCCTTTCAATCTCTCCTTTGTTCATCATGATAGCATACATTGCAACCCTTACTGAAGTTTGAAGTCCTAAATCTTATCAAAGATTAATAAATAAAAAGTGACCTATCCATACAATGGAATATTATTCATCAATACAAAGTATGAAGTTCTGATATGTGACAAAAAAGAGTAAATCATAAAACTTTTATGCTGTGCAAAGAAGTCACAAAAGACCACATGTTGCATCTTTAACAAATATTCAGAATATACCACCTATAGGTCTAGAAAGGAGATTTGAACATGAACTAGAAAAAGAAAAATGTGGATGACTGATTCTTGGAATTTCTTTTTAGGGTTCATGATTATATTCTGAATTCATTTATGTTGGTTATTGTACATACTTTAGCATATTAGAAATTTAATTTACCTACTTACAATATGTAAAGTATATAGCATTGTAAAGTATATTCTAATTATTCTGTTATAGAATTAAATGTTTTATTGACAAATTTGGTTAATTTCCTGTACAAAACACCCATCCGCTACAGAGAATTAAAGGACTATTAAAAGATTGCAGCCTAGAAGTATATATGTCATTACACTTGAATTGTTTTGTGAAAAGTTTGAAAATTATCAAGAAGAATAGATGTTAGTTGCTGCCTCATTTTCATGTAGGATTGTAGTCTTTTAAGAAATAAGGGGGAAAGTGAATAAAAGTTTACACTGACAAATTTCTTAGAAGTCATTAATGGGCTTTGCCAAATTGACCAAAGGACACAAAAAAATCTATTCACCATCTGTACAAAAAATAGTTCAAATGCGATAGCCTTTGGACTGAATCAGAGTAATTTTGAATTAGCAAAGTAGAGCATATTGGTAGTGCAAAATAAAATTAAGGATGAAAAATAAGCAAAACCAGTTTAAAAAGCCGAATGGCAAAGAAGCATTTACTATTATGCAAATTAAATGAAACAGTTGTTATAATATAAATTAAAAGAAGTAGGAAATTCTAAGGCAATAATTATAAAAATTAGTTGCATAATTCTGACTCTTTGATACCCCCTCCACTGCAAAACAAAGGAAAGGAAAATGTCTAGCTGCTTCTGGCAAGCTATAAAATACATTGAAGAAACATATTTCCCAACATACTTACATGCATGAAAGAAAATAACATTATACCATCTGTTGTATGTTATGTCATATTTAAATAGCTGGCTATTCTGGGTTTGGAGAGGACTCCCTAAGCAGATGCATCAGCAATCTGTCCCATAACACAGTTCTCTGAAGAAGAAGGACGCTCAAGCTAAATAGCACTCTTATACGTGTACAGAAAATGAAAGGGCACCATGAAAAGGTGGAAACTAGGATGCTAGTCAGCAATAAAGAGCCACTGGATAATGAGATCAACTCACTAACTATAAAACATAATACAACGCAATAAGATAAAATATATGCATTTTACTTTACAACTGTGAACAGTTTTATAGTTTTCAAGGTATTTCCATCTACTAAATTTAATTCACTCTCAATCAAGAGAGAAAAACTGTGCACTTTACAGTAGAGCAAAAGACTCAGATTAAATTCATGCTTTTAGTAAGAGTACCCATGCTATATTGGGAAGCTTGCCAATGGGAATTAAAAGCTTTAGGATAAAGATAGAAAGATAAACTATTTCCTAGAGCCTTACTCTGTCGATACATATATGAGTACAAATAAAATCTGGTTGCAGTACAGGTGTAAGTGTGTGGGAGATTAATTTACTATGTCATGATGTATAATTTACTGTTTAATTAAAATAAACAACTTAAAAACATATCTGGAATAAAAATCACATGTATCTCAAACTCCAGTTTGGCAACCAGGCCTTGTCTCATCATGTCTCATGAGGGGAATCCTCATTCATTCTTACTATCTCTGCATTCAGTCTCTTCCTCATACAATAATAGCCAGAATGATTCCTCCACTAGATAAGTCAATAGACCTCACACCTGCCCAAATTCATTCAGTGATTTTTAAAATGTAGAAGAGAGTCAAGTTTAAAGTCCTTAAAATATCTAGCTGAAATTTTCATATTCCTTGGTACCTTGTATGGTTATTGGTACTACTTCTATCATTTCCCTTTCTCAATTATCCTTGGCCACACTCACCTATCTGTGGTCCCCCAGCATCACAATGCATTATTTTTTAAGCATTTTATATTCCCTACCCCTCGAGTTGTGAATATTCTTCTTTCAACACCTCAAACGTTATCTCTATCTCTTTTTCAGAAATGTTTTCCATAGTAATCCTATAAGTTTTCTACATATTCATGTACAGAAAAAAGGCCTCACTTCCCTAGCCGGTGGCTATTGTTAGGTGTCATCTTCATTATTCTAATGACAGAGACTATCTCAGAGTGAAAGAGCGATTCTGCACAGTAGTCAGAATTGTTGCAATGGTTGAGTTCATTACTGCAAACAATATATCAACCCACCTAGTTGAGGGCCTTTCTCTTTTTCACTCACACTCTTTCACCAACATGGCATCCTTCCCAAACATTGGTCTCTTTTGATAATGTCCAAAGTACCTGATGTCTGTCCATCCATGCGGTGAAGCATTCTGACTGTCTTCTACTAGTAAGATTTCTTTGTTCTTCTGGCTTTCATGGTAATTTTGATATTCTTCATCAGCATTGTGTTTCAAATGTCACAGTCCTTGGCTGCTCTTCCTTCTTCCTTAGCCACAGTCCTTTTACATGCATACGAGAGAATTTCAAATGCCATGAGTTTGATCAGAAGCACCCTATTTTTCAAATTGACATCTTCAAATTGTATCCTTTACAGAGATATTTTCCTGCAGATTTCCCCAATGATCTCTTAAATGTTGCTCCTGTGGGTGTTGATTATGGATAGAACTAAAGGAAATCTTTGGAAATGTCAATATTTTCCCCTTTTTCATTGTATTGATTATTGTTCTGGTTGGAGAATTTTTGTACTTATATTCAGTTGTAATCCACAATGAACAATATATTATTCATTGGTGTTGTTAGGTGCCAATAAGTCAGGTCCAACCAAGAGATCCTATACACAACAGAATGAAACTCTGCCCAGTATGGTATAACAATCATACTTGTTCTCCTGTCTGAGTCCATTTTTTCAGCCCCTGTGTCAATTCATCTCTTTAAGAGCCTTTCTCTTTATGGGTGCCCCTCCAATTTAAAAAGAAGGATGCCCTTCTGCAGGAACTGGTCTTTCCTGAGAGCATGCTCAAAATATGTAAGTCTTTCTCCCCGTGCCTTGAAGGAACATTTTACCCATACTTCTTCCATGAAAGATGTGTTGGTAAATATTTTGGCAGGTCATGGTATTTTAAATATTCTTTGCCAACACCATACTTCAAATGCATTGATTATTCTTCCATCTTCTATAGTAAATGTGTAAGTTTTACCTGAATATTAGGCAACTGAAAATAGCGTGGCCTGGATAAGGCATATCTTAGTCCTTAGAATAACACCCTTGCTTATCAATGTGCTAAAGGGATCTAGTGCAACAGAGTTACCTAATGTCAGGAGTCTTTGATCTCTTGACCACTGCTTGCATGAGTACTAAATGTGGATCCAAGACAAAATTCTTGACAAGCTTCCATCTTTTCTCTATCATGATGGCTCAGTTGTGAGAATCTTGGTCTCCTTTATATTGTGCTGCAATCTATACTAAGAATTTCAATCATTGATCTTCAGCAACAAGTGCTTCAAGTCCTCATCAATTTCAGCTTGCAAGGTCTTTAACTGCATTGTGATGGTTGGAAATAAGCCTTCCCCCCATTCTGAAGCTGCATTATACTGCAGGTAATCCAGTTTATCTTATTATTTGTGCAGCATACCCAGTGAATTAGTATGGTGAGAGAGTTCAGCAGTATTTCCTTGCTCTGTTATCACAACTGCCTCTGGAACCATGTACATATCTCCACATAAACACAATTCAGTGTCCTGTGATTCCCATTCTTCACAAGGATGTCCATAGCTTGTTTTGAGCAGCACAGTCAATTAAACACAAGTAAATGTTTTTCTAGTATTCTCCACTTTGGACCTAAGTCCATCTGACATCAGCAATGCCGTCACTTGTTCCATGTCTGAACTGCTGCATTCATTATTTTGATGATTTTCAGCAAATCTGACATAGATACCAAAGACATTGACTCACTGGGAGTATTCTGTTGAGCCACCTTTCTTTGGAATGGAAATAAGTAGATCTCTTCCAGTCAGATGACCAAGTAGCTGTCTTCCAAATTTCCTCACATAGATGAGTGAATGTATCCTGTGCTTCATCAGATTGCCTGAAGCCACCTTGTTTTTGGCAATTGTTTTCAGTGCAGCTTGGACTTCTTCCTTCAATACCACCAGGTCTTGATTTGTATGCTACCAATAGTTATTAATATATTTCATGTTTTATTAATTTCAGACTGAACAATTTGTTAAAATTCACTAATATTTTCATCATTTACTTATGCAGTTAGTGGATAAATATTAATAATAAGTTCTTCAACTTAATTTCATTGTGAGCACATGAATATTTTCCAGTCCAGCAGCATTTTGCTTCAAGATAGATCTTTGAGGATTCTTTTTGATGATGAATGTGATGCCATTTTTTTCCCATTGATCATCCCATTACAGTAAACTATATGATTGTCTAATTTAAAATTGCCAGAGGATCAAGATGGCATCCAGGTGGCATTACCTGCCCAGTGCTCCCATTTTCACACCAGAATGTTGAGAGATAAGGAGGCCAGTACTGAAAGGCTGAGTGCAAAAATAGAGTCTGATTCATACCTCTCCCTTTCATTTTCACTCAAAAAGTTATTGGAGAACTCACTGAAAAGCTCTAAGTTCACTGCATCTGGCTGTGGAGTCTGTTATCCCCTCTCAAGGTCCACCCCTTCCTTTATCTTAGTCCTACAGCAAGCAGTGATTTTCCAGACGCTATTTAAAAGTGGTCATAATCTCAGGCTGGTAGATAGCCTCCAGGAGCCACCAGGCATCACAATGGACTTCCCTTCAGAGTCCCTAGCCCTGCTCTATGTTCTGTTCTTTGCCCTCCCCAGCCAGGAACAAAGTGAATATATAGGCCATCCTCTTCCTGCCTCACTCCAGTTCCATTTCTTCCAGTCTGGGAATCAGTAACTAATCAGACAATAATTCACAGCAATTGAAGAACCACTGAGATATTTACTTGTGACAGAATGCACACAGTTCCACAGAGCACGACCAGCAGTGTCAACAGGATAGAGTTGGAGGGATACAAGAGGGAAGTCAGGGAGGAATTGAGATCCAGTCAGGTGCAAAAACATGCTGCTGAGCTTGTTCTCCTTCCCTGAGGGAAAGTGCATCTCTGTCTAATACCCAGGCACCCCACAAGTCCATTATAAAAAAAGGGTATTCTTTCAATGCTTTAAAATCCAGGATGTGGTTCTTTGTATAACTTTTGCTCTAAGCCTGTAGAACTCTGTCCAAGGCCTTAGCATAACAAGATAGCCAGAATGTTCAATCTCCAGAACATAGCCTAGAGTTTTTATTTTAAATAATTTTGGGGGGGCTCTTACAGCTATTATAACATTCAATACATCATCTCTTTCAAGCACATTTGCACACATATTGTCACATTCATTTCCAAACATTTTCCACTTGTGTCATTGTTATAAGCTCCTCTTTCCCCTCCCCTCTCCTTTTTAGTGAATCATTTTATTGGGTACTCATACACCTCCCCTCACGATCCATACATATGTCAATTGTAAGCAGGCCTCATTTGCACACTTGTTGCCATCATCACTTCCAAAGCATCCTCCCTCCACTTAGACCCCCAATTCCAGCTCCCCATATTCCCCTTCCTCCCCACCCCTCACAAACCTTTAATAATTTACATATTTCTATTTCATATCATACACTGTCCAATGTGTCCCTTCACTCACTTCCCTGTTGGCCATGTCCCAGAGAGAAGGTTATATGTAGATCTCTGAAATTGCTTCCCCCTTTCTACTCCACCATCTCTCTACCCTCCCAGTATCACCACTCCCATTACTTGTCCTGAGGGAACATCTATCCTAAATTCCCCATGTTTCCAACTCCAGTGTACATCCCCTAGAGTTTTTAACATAACAAAACCACAGGCCCAACCAATCTTGGGCTCCAGAGTGTCTTTGACAGGCTACAAATTGTGTCCTGACAGTTCAGACAGGACCATGGATATGTTACAGGCCTGTGCCAACTAGTCCAGTGGCATGCCTACAGTCACCAGACTCAGCCCAGACTCGGAGTCTCCCCCTGACCCCCATCAGCAGTCGCTGAATCACTTTAGCACCTTGTTGACATAGTCTTCTAACCAATCACCCTAGAAGGCCACAGGGAGCCCTCAAAAACTTTCTTACCAGTCACATTGATAGAGTTCATGGTCCCTGCTCTCCTAAATGACACACAAAGAGCAACAA
>PVJH01017173.1:35359-48617 GCA_004026705.1 Nesogale talazaci | reverse complement strand
GGGGGGGGGGGGTAACTTGATTTAAAACTTGGTCTATGTGGAGCAACAAAAATTTTCACAGATGAGCCCTGGTGGCACAGTGGTTGTGTGCGGGACCGTGGCCCACAGAGTTGACGGTTCAAATCCAGCAGCAGCTCTCCAGGAGCAAGGCTGGGCTTCCTACTTCCACCAGGGCAGTGATGCGGAAAAAAGAAAAAGAAATTTTCATAGAATGCAAAAATAGTATTTTAATATATTTATTTCAATTTTAAAATGCCGTGGGACACGGGGCAAATGTTAAAAAGTGGGACATCTGGACACTTTGTCCAAGTCTAAGTCCCAAGACAAGCAAATTCTGGGACTACACATGTCCGTTCATTCTCCCAGAGTCATGGGGGAAGGATCCAGAAGGCAGCCACAGGTGTGTCTGTCCTCTTCCCCTGCACGCTCAATCACACCCCGTGTGATTCTCTGACATGTTCACCTCTCCCCCCAAAATAAAACGATCCCCTCAGAGTGGCCCTGCCCCCAGCCCCTTCAGGGAAGCAGACTGCTTTATCGTTGCTGAGTCCAAACTTCACCCTTTTCAGTTCGTGACCCCGAGGCTCTCACCACCAGGCCACCAGGACTCCTTGCCCTTGAACATGTTGCAAAATGTCCTTAGTTGGCCCAGAGGTCGAATGGGAGCCATGAGTGTGCAGAAACTGTCCAAGGAGATAGGCGCATGTGCTCTGTGGAGGGTGGAAGGGCCCAGGGATCATTCAAGTCTCTGGAGGCAGCAATACCGAGGGATCCCTGAGGGAGAGGAGACTGGGGTGATGCTGTCCCAGACGGCACAGGAAGTCCAGGAGAGGGGCTTCACAGTCCCAGAGCTCCGAAGTGATGACAGAAATGGACACTGACGGGGGTCCCCTGGATCTCACCAGCAAGAGGTCATCAGGCTGACCCTGGTGGGCTGGGACAGGAAAAGCAGGAGCCTAAGGGCAGGGGGTGGTGGAAAGTCTAGAAGTGACAGCGTGGAGTGAGCCATTGTCACTTTACTTCCGAGGAGAAAGCTGCTGAAGGGAGATGCCGGGTGGTCAGAGGGCTTTCGGGAGTGAGTTTTCTTGTGTTTCCTTACATTAAGCTGAGGTGTCCTTAGCAAATGTGGATGTCAAGGGAAAGGAGCGGGCAAAGACTGGAAGATGCGAGTGAGAGAAGACCAGGACACCAAGAGGGATCTCAGGGCCCAACCAGAGAACACTCGCCTCTTCTCTGGAGTGGGGCAAGATGGAACTGCCTTGGTGTCCCACTCCAGACAAGTGGGAATCGGAGAGTCGGGGGATGAACAGTGACCGGGGGACTGTGCCTCGGGTAAACAGCGCTCAGCGAGCCACAACTCACCAGTCGTGACTCAGGGTGGAACTGTATGGGCACAGGCTCCTCAGACCTCCAGTGTCCAGAGGGATGTGTCACTGGAAAAGCTGTTGATGTTACAAATGCAATCTCCCTGTACCCCAGGGGGATGATTGACAGTGTTACGCTTTTCTGTTTCTATCGTTGTTGCTTTTTTTGGTTTTTTTTTTTTCAGCCTTTAAGTTGCTTGTTTTTTGTTTGTGTGTTTGCCTTTTATTGTTGGCTGGTTGGTCAGTTTCTGTGGTTGAGGTAGTTGGTCTTACGGGGTTTTGAATTTGCCACAATATGGCCACCAACGTAGTGGTTGTGCGCGGGACTGCGGCCCACTGGGACGGAGGTTCAATTCCAGCAGTGGGGCTGGGCCTCCTACTCCCACCACCGGAGGGCAGTGATGCCTAAAAACAAATAATAATTAAAAAATACATATGGCCACCAAAGTAAACCTGAGTCATGCACAGTCCAGGGACACGCAGATGCATTCTGGGCCCCCACTGAACTCTAGCCCCAATCCAAGAACAGTTCGTTCTGATCACATGGCCCTGCTCGATCCTCACCTGAATGAAATGATCACTGAAGACAAGGAGTGGCGAAGAAAGCAGACGGTGCCCGGCTATCAGTCGGAATAGTCCCTGAGGTCTTAAAGGTTTGTACTCAAACACGCAGCATCTAAGCGAGGAGTCAACTCAGTCCACGTGGAAGACGCACACCAGCTTGTGTGATCCGAAAATGACAAGCACAAAATTTAATTATGACAAAAGAAATAGTATCACAGCCTAAATGGTAAACACCCAATTGATAGAAAGCTATGGAGGGCAGCAGGAGCCCCAAAGCCATGAAATCAGATTAAGACTCGGGCAGATCCCCTCTAGCACAGGCAAGGGTCTCGGACAAGTAGACTCCCATCTAGAGACCATTGTCATTGTGATTATACTGAATCGACCTGGATACTTGGTCGGTTGACCTCACTCTTGACCCAACCTGAAATTGTTCGGGGTGCAAGTATTTCTTGCTTGGCCTTTTAAATATTCATGAGGTCTTTTCTTTCTTACCACTATTTGTCTTTTTATCTCTGCATTATTGCTACTTGATCCTTACCACTTTGTTTGGTCTTTTCTTGTATCTGTGGGGTTTTCCGGTGTGCAAAGCACAGGAGCAGAGGCATAGTCATAAGAACTGATACAAGGGTTTGTAGGGGAGGGGAGGGCTAGGGGTGGGAGAGAGGAAGGGTGAGGGGGTCAGGGAAGCAAACAAAGTATATGGGAGGGGAGGGAGCACTAGAACGGATAATATAACTCATTTTAAAAATGATTTAACCATGGGAGGCGAGGGAGAAAATGTTCTAAAATTGATTGTGGTTCTGATGGTGCAACTCTTCTTCATAGAATTAAACTATTGAATTGCGTGATATATGTAGTAAGGGCCAATAAAACTTTTTTGTTTTTTTGGCATCACTGCTCTCTGGTGGTGGGAGTGGGAGGCCCAGCCCCACTGCTGGAATTGAACCTCCATCCCAGTGGGCCGCAGTCCCGCGCACAACCACTACGCCACCGGGGCTCAGCCCAAGAGGAGGGTTTTAACAGCCAGTTTTGGAGAACAGCTAAAGGAGGTTGCCAAGAGAAGCCTGACACCGGGTGAAGAAGATAACACGTTCATCTTGGACCAACACTGTGCGTGTGAGAGATCCTGCCATCGCATGTGCAAACTGAACAGCCGATCTTTTGAAGGGAAGTCTCCTCAAGGATGCAACCTGCTTCTAACACACGTGGATACTAGGGGAACGCTTGCTTTGCTTTTTGATGCTGCTTCTGGCTTGTCGACCACTGGCTCTTTGGACTGGGGCCAACAGCCTGCCGCACTGCCTCCTGATCCTGGAGTCAGCTGCAGCCTTTCTGATGGCCTGCCAACCTCGGGTGGACGCACCTCGGTAGCCTTACAAGCTCGTTGTCTTCTGACGACCTTGGATTTGTCAGCCCCCGTCGTTATGCGAGTCAGGAGAAGTCTCCATCCAGCGAAGCATCTGACTCACACACTTGGTACTTGCCTGGACTTAGAGCTTTCTCACGTCTACAACAGTAGGAGCCATTTTCTTGATAAAAGTTATATACAGATTATCAGAAGAGGCCAGCTTCTGATGCATACATCACAGGTTCAGTAGGCAGTTGTACCGCGATAATTATTATTTATTATATTAAGAATATAGCGAGCATGAGAGAGAGAAACAAAGAGTCAGGCAGATGCCACCTCATGGTATATGCTCCCCTGCGTCCCACGTGGTGGTCCGTGCGGAGAGGGAGGCAGGAGAGGGGATCACATGACGAGGGAGAGGGGCCCAGAGTGTCCGGCCCACAGGGGCAGCAGAGAGGCAGGGGCAATGCAGGAGCAAGAGCCAGCAGCAAGTGAACTTTAATTTTCCCCACTTAAATAACCTTATGGGGGCCACAGGAAGCTTATCGTCACTGGTTAGGACATGTCACAAGAGGGGGCTGACATAAGGGCCATGTGGTGACACAATGGCTTAGGGAGGCCAATGTAACTAAGGCAGGAGGAATGTGCTAAGGGAAGCCCTCAGACTCCTGGGGGTAGAGGAACAGGTCTGTCTTGTTAGGAGTCATTGACAGTGGGCCTTGAATCCCGTCCACAGGCCTCCAGGGAAGCGAACCATCATCCTAACAGCAGGGGAATGGGCTCTATCATGAGTGACGCGAAGGCCTCAGATAACTGGGAGCTTCAGGGGGAATAGCCAGTTTTGTCAGCTTCAAATGCTGGTAAATAGGTTGCTTAATATTTTGAAGTATGTAATTGTGGAAAAGTCCTGTCTTCATCCCACAATACATATGTAATAAATATATCTATATATCCCCACTGGGTTTTCTTCTCTAGAGAACTCAGCCTAAGACACTGGCCTAAAATTACTTCACAAACACAGTAACCCCGTGTACAGAAGGAGAAGGGGAGTCCTTCGCCCAGAACACCATACGCTCCAGCCCAAGCAGCGATCTTTCTCTGGAGCTACAGGAAATGCTAAGGTCTCCTGACACCTCCCCTTCCTTGAGGAGATAAGAAGCACACCAACCTGCCATCCGCCTCTCTGGACTCCGCTGGGTGTGGGGATCCAGGGCAAGGCCTGGTCCTTTCCTTCGAGGCGGATTTGCCACTTTAATAATTTAGACCAGCATCTCATTGGGAGGCAAATGGGTTTCCTCTCAGATCTATTTGTAGTGGTTACAAGGGAGTCTATCGAGAGAGAGTCCTGTGATCAGTTAGTCAGTTCTTCCAAGAGCGAGGCGGTGGGGGGATATATTCAGTGTGCTGTATATGTGCCTAGACTCATAAGACCTGAGAAAGGGTTAGCTTTCCAGAAGAGCCTAGAAAGGGAAGAGACGGATGCTTCTTAAAAGTCTGGGAGTTTTCCAGTCTCTTTCCTTTAGAGTGGGTTGACTCCTGGGTGCGAGTGTTTGTATTTACTTGGGGGAGTTAAGATAAGAGGGCCACAGAAGAGGAAAGCACAAGAAGCAGCCCTGAGAGTTTAGAGCTGCCACGGCCCTCCCCCAACCCCCACCAGCCTATGACCCTGCCCCGAATCCAGGGGACAGAGAGCAGGACAGCTACCAAGATCCCTGGACAAGGCTGCCTCTTGGCACCCAGACGTGGTGAGATGAGTGGCCAAGGGCCTGCTGAAACGGCCCCGGAGGGGGAAGGCAGAGCTTATCTGCCAGCCAAAAGCAGGCACAGGACGAACCAAAAGCAACCTGTCCTTTGCTCTAGGCACAAATGGATTTAAAGTCGGTGGGGCCTATGGCTCACATAACTAGCTTGGAGAACTGTTTGGAAGAAAAGAATATGAAATAAGGCACTGACCTTGGGTGAGGCCTGTGAAAATGTGGGGCCCTAGCACTTAAGCTTCAGATAGAGATCCGTGCGGAAAATAAAATACCATGACAGAAGATCACACTAAGAAAGGGGCAGGGGCCTAGATTGGTGGGTCAGGGCAGCTTTCCCCACTGCCATCGAGTTGATTCCAACTCATAATGAGCCCTTCGGGCAGGGGAGAACGGCCCTGTGGGTTTGTGGTTTTATGACCTAACATGTGAGCTGGGGACTAATTGGCAGGGTCAGTTGGTAGCTGGAGAAGATCCTTGGGCTTAGCACGCTGAGTGGCCAGAAGAGCCATGCAAAGACCCGAGGCAGAATGCACTGAGCAAGGAGGGAGCAAAGCCCATCTTCATTGATAGGGGTCGGCAGGACTCCAATTCTCACAGTGTGGAAATGGATCCGGTCCTCGCCTTCCCGCTTGCCCCTTCTCTATCCTCATTGCCAACCACGGGACCAGCACTGTGTGTCCGTCCAGCCCCAGCCCCAGCTGCCCAGAGCCCAGAGCCAGAGCAGAACGCCCCCACTGGAAGGACGCTTTCTTTGAGACCGCCTGTGACAGCCGCAGGAGTATTGATCCAGAATGTCAGCAGTTCGAAACCACCAGCTACGCCGCGGGTTTGGAAAGATGGTGCTTCCTCCTCCCATGCAGAGTCACAGTCTCTGATACCAGAAGGGGAGGAGGGCGGAGGGGAGGAAATGAGAAGTGACCGCCATGATGGACGCATAACACACCCCACCTTCCTGCCCGCCCTCCTTCCCCAAGAAGGACAAGCAAACACGTGGATGAAGGAAGGAAGACAATGGTTGGTGTAAGATTTGAAAAAAAAAAATTATAATCTATCAAGGAATCATGAGGGAGGGAGGAGGAAGGGGGGGGGAAGAGGAGGTGATACTAAGGGCTCAAATAGAAAGTAAATGTTTCGAAAATGATGATGGCAACGTAGTACAAATATGCTTGATACAATCGATGTATGGATTGCTATAAGAGTTCTAAGAGTCCCCAATAAAAAAGATCTTTTAAAAATAATAATAATGGGGGCTGAGCCCTGGTGGCGTAGTGGTTGTGTGCGGGACTGCGTCCTATTGGCTTAGCTGTTCAAATCCAGCAGCAGCTCTCCAGGAGCAAAGCTGGGCCTCCCACTCCCACCAGAGGGCTGTAATGCCAAAAAAAAGAACAAGAACAAAAACAGAGTCACGCTCTCAGAAACCCACAGGGACAGTTCTGCCCTGTCTCAGAGGGTCAACGTGAGTCATTCTCGTCTCTGTGGTTGCTGCTGTGTTGTTTTGTTTTAATGACAGCCCCTGCTGGCTTGCACTGCTCCCGTGTTCATTATGCTACTGGAATAACTCGCGGAATTCACGAAGATGATACCTAACTTGAGACTACTGCTTTACATGAGACTACATTCCAAAGGATCCAAGTGAAGAAGCCCCACGGTGTAAGAACCGGGAGGGGTCCCAGTGTGAAGTTTCCATGTCCCAACAGAGGGCGCACCACCCTGTCTCCTGCATGGTCACCAACCAGGAAGCTCCTCTGAGAGCCGTGCTTGGGGCCGCCCGCCTCCTGTGTGGCCCTGGTAGATTCTATGAGGGGTGGGCAGCATTGGGCCCTCAGGTTGTCCCTGCTGGTCCAAGCACCCCCATCCGTGACTTCAGGTGTTAGTCTGACTCCGAAGTGCTGAGAACAAAGCCCAAGCTGGTTTTTGCAAGGTGATTCCCTTCCTTGCACAGGCAAAGACCTGGGTTACCACACACAAAGAAGCCCGGGGTGCTTGGGTCTGGGGAGCCAGGGGAGAGAGGTGAGCAGTGAGATTAGAGGGGCGGGCAGTGTCCAGACGACACAGGATCTTGAAGGCTGTGCTGAGGATGGCCTGATTCCAGGATCCAGGGGAAGTCCTGGATTTACAGGAGGTCCTCAAAAGCCAGTGACAGCTACGCACAAAGAGGAGGCTGTGCGCAACTCCTAAAAGCTCGGATAGTTTATTACCAGGACCTGGGCCTTGGTCCGAGGGGACAGAGTCCCAGTGGCACAGAAGCGTTCCCCAAATTTCCCGTTTCTCCCATTTCCCAGAGAGGCTCCTTCTGCTATGCTTCGCCTTTACTCACAGGTACCCCCAAAGGGTTTTGAGGACTGTGTTGTGCTGGGATTGATTAGAGAAGTGAATCCAGTGACACTCATATTTGGGTAAGAGCTTTATATCAACATGCAACTGTCTAACAAGGAAGCGTCCCAGCCCATAAATCTGTGACTGGCCCATAAAGTCCTTCTTCAGACTCATGAAGTCACATACAGTGATGCAGCGTGCAGAAGCATCACAGACCATGGGTGCAAGGTCATGTGGACCTAAGAACGGTGGTCCTGGCAACCTCCAGAGTGGTTCTCCAGCGGGAAGGAAGGTGAAGGCACAGGGGGTGGGATGAGGGTCCAGGGCCCTCCTAATGAGAAGACCACGCCCATAAGGAGTCACCATCACGCTGTGAGCTGACTGACAGGCTAAACTCCACCCCTACACTTTTAACCATCTTCAAGTTGACATGAAATTATGTAACATTGACATGGATAAAGGAGTTCATCCATATCTGCTCTGCTGGACTTCATGGCTCCAGAAGGCTCCAGAGGTCCCGAGTTGAAAGCGGGAGGAGAGAGACAATACTGCTGTGCCTTCAGCAACAACCCAGGACCCGAGGACTGGGTAGTCTTGTCTTCAAGTATGTTGAAGCCACTTTGGGGGCACAAGGGAAGGTGAGCCCTCTGAGTGATGCTACATGACTTGCTCTCAGGCTGCAGAGTACTTGACCTCCTTAAAACAGGTGTGGGGAGCCTCTAGGGCAGGCCTTCCTCAGAAGCACGGGTCCTTGGGAAGTGTGTTATTCCGGGTTAACTGAAGAAACAAATCCAGAGACACTTAAATGTGTGTAAGAGAGAACTCTATATTAAAGAGTAATAATACGTTAAGAAAGCATCCCAGTCCAGTCAACATCAGGTCCATAGGTCTGATATTAGCCCAAATACCAGTCAACAAATTCCTCTTCAGACTCACGCAACACATGCAATCATGCTAAATGCAGGAAGATCACAGGCCAGGGGGTGGAAAGTCTTCTGGATCCAGGGGTGGTGGAAGCATCTCAGCGCCGGTGTGGGTCTCCTACGTGGCTTCTCCAGCTCTAGGGCTCTGGTTCCATCAGTGTGCCTCCATGTGGCTGGTCAGCAGAAATGTGTACCGGAGAGAGAGTGTTTGGTTCCCAGTGAGCTATTTATCTCTGTTGCGCCTCCAAATGAGGTCACCAAACTGTGACCTGATTGGCAGGCTAGACTCCACCCCTTCCTCAAATCGACAGATTATAGAACTGCCACGGGAAGAGAAAGGAGAAACTCTGCTGCTGGAGCCACCAAGTGGGTGAATCTCTCTGGAGAGGTTTGTGGAAAGAGTCACGAAGTGCCTGTTGCATTCACCTCATCTGGCGTCAATTTGAGGATGAAGAGTGTAGGGGCGGAGTTTAACCTGTCAATCTGGAGAGAGCCAATGAGACCTCTGTGTGGGCGTGGCTTTTCTTTGAGAATTCTGGGAAATGTGGTACTTCCTTCTTAGAGGCGGAGACACTATCTCTCTCACTTGGAAACTTTCTACTGACAACAGTCACTGCCTGAGAGACTCAACTGACAGGGCTGGTTCCCTGTGAGACATCCCTGAGGAGAAGCCACATGGACCTACCCTGAAGATACCAGGCCTCTGAAGCCAGAGAAACCCAGAGAGACCTCTGTCAGCACTGAGATGCTTACAACGCCACTGGAGCCAAAGACTTTCTATCCACTGGCCTGTGATTGTCCTGCGTTCGGAATCATTGCATGTGTTTCATGAGTGTGAAGAGGACTTCATAGATGGGTATCAGGCATACGGGCTAATATCAAACTTATGACCTTGGATTGGACTGAGTTGGGGTGTTTTCTCAATGTTCAACTGCTCTCGTATATAAACCTCTCATATATATATGTGCTTATGAATTTTGTTTCTCTAGTCTACCCACTCTGACACAGTGCCAGAGAGAAATCTCTAAACCAGGAAGGTGGGGCAGTGGTAGTTGAGTGGTAGAATTGAGTCACCGTCCATGTGGGAGAGCCAGCTTCAATTCCTGGCCAGGGTTCCTCAGACACAGCTGTTACCCATTTATCAGTGGGGACGTGGATGTTACAATGACACTGAGCAGGTTTAATCAGAGTGTCCAGAATAGGATAGATGAGGAAGAAAGGTCTGGCAATCTACTTCCCAAAATCAGCCATAAAAAACCAACATACCAGCCCTCAACTGGTCACGGAGATGACCCAGAAGTAGGCGGTGGTGTTCGATTCTGCTGTGTGCACGGGGTCACCAGGAGTTGGGAAACAACTTGACAAAGGCAGGTAACAACAACCTAGCCAGGAAAGGCTGGAGACAGGCAGTGACTTCCTTGTGGAGGAACCAGCACAGCCCCTTTCCACCATCTTGGATGCCTGCGTGTCCCAAAAGTCATGGTCTCCCTACCTCCTTTCAGACACCATCTCTGCAACACTCTGGGATCCACGGCAATAACGTGAGGCAAGTGACCTTCCCAGGAGCCTTCTGAATGGAACTCTCTGGAAAGTGAAGGCCTGGGTCCCTCGAGGGGTCTGCCCATGAAGGGAGTTTGGGCTTCTGCGTCAGAGACACCAAAGCAAAGAGTTCTTGGTCATCCTGGCCTGATTCCCCAAGGCCGAACAGGAAGTGTGTTTGCTCCAGGCCCAGGTAACCTGAGAGTGATGGTTAAGCTATAGTTGAAAGGGAGGGAGAAAAGCACCTTGGAAAATCTGAGACACCGGTGCCAGGGATCTCCGTGGGAATCCTAGGAGGAGGCCAACAACGAGGAGGAGAGGCTGTGGAGTCAGGTGCCTTGATGGCCAAGATCGTGGCAGTGAAACCAGGTCAGGCCCCCCCAACCGACTGAGAATCAAGGCAAATAAGAATTCCTGTTCAAGTGTCCGGGGAGGAGACAAACAGATTGTTTATAAAAAGATGGCGCTCACACAGACGCATACAGGAGGCACCCCGGGAAGACAGGAACGGAGGCATAGGAGATTTCATCAAAGCTAGCACTTCTTGCTCAAGAGAAAGCCTGTCCTTGTCAGGGAAGGAAGGGTGGGGAGACAAAGAGCCAGAAGGTGGCAGTGTCTACTCAGGGAGGGGCAGCTTGGCAGGCCCTGGCATGAGAAAATGGCAGGGGACCCCCCACCCCAGTGTCAGAGCCCCCATATGTGCTGCCTGCCTTGCTCGTCCCGGGACGCAGACTTGCAGACCTCAGCCTGGGTGGGGCCAGCTTGGTCAGGCTCCTGGCTGTGGCTGGAATACAGAGCCTGGATGAACCTGAGAGGGCCCGGCTTTACTTTGGTTGGTCAACCACGAGCAGGCTGGGGCTAGAGTTGCCAAGGCACCCCCCAACCCCCAGCCCCCACCACACCCTGCCAAAAAAGGGAGGTTTGGCATTTTATACATGTACACCCAACAGTAAGGGAGAGGATTACGGAAATGTGATACTGTGTTTGCCCGAAAGTAAGACCCACCCATAAAATAAGCCTGAGCAGGACTGTTAAGTATTTGCGCAACGTAAGCCATACCCGAAAATAAGAACTAGCGCTGGGTGTGGCTGCACAGCGCTCTGCACGACCCACGCATGTCGCCGCGGAGACAAGACGGCAGCGCTTCTCACCTCCTCATCCTGACAGCTGCCATCCCAGAGGTGCCCTGAGAGGTGCGGGCAGCCCCCCCACACACACACAAGGTCAGCTCCCCTGGCTCCCCCTCCCCCACACACACACCGCCTCAGGGCAGTCTCCCCTCTTCAGGAAACGCATCGGAGGAGAAGGGAAGTCCAAGTCCACACCAGCCCAAGGTCAGTTGCAGAGAGACAGTGGGTAGACGGGCCTCCACCCCCAATCCTTCTCTAAGTCATTCTAGCACCAACCATCCCTCTACTCTGCTACAAACAACCCAACAAACCCAAACTCAAGTCATCAAGTTGGTTCTGACTCATCGCGAGCCCTACAGGAAAAAGCAGAACTGCCTTTGTGGCTTTCTGACACTGAATCTTTACAGTAGTAGACAGTTTCATTTACCTCCGGGGAGAGACTGGTGGTTTCGAACTGCCCACCTTGTGGTTAGCAACCCAATCCTAACCCGCTACGCCATCACTTGCCTTGGCCACATAGAACTCACAGAACATATCTCAGTGACAGGGTTTACTGGGTAAACTAACAGGTTGCAGACTGGTAAGGATACAGGTCTTCTGTCAAGCTGAGAAGCCAGAGGCCTGACAAAGTCTCTGGCTAGAAGGGTCCCATTAAGCGATTTCATGTAAGTGGTGATGAATATGCATTGGGGTGGGGGTGTTAACATCTTGGTCAGGAATCAGCTCATCAGACTCCTCACTTCTGACTGCTATCTGACTTGGTCTGGAGCTGTCTCTGCAATGGCTTTGGTCCTTTGCCCTAGGGTCACCTGGCGGTGAATTGTCCTTTCAGGACAGGTGCCCAGGGCTGAGCCGGATCTGGTGATAATCGATGCTTCTTACTGTGCTGAGGAAAGGGCTCAAAAAAAGCAGGCTCTCAGGTCAGGATGGAGATCATAGCTTGACGGGGACTCTCCGTGGAGCGAGGGTGGCACAGTGGTTACGAGTTGGGCTGCTAACCGCAAGGTCCACGGTTCAAAGCCACCAACCGCTCCCAGGCGGAGAGAGGAGGCTCCCACAGAGATGCACAGCCTGGGAAAGCTCTCTGCGGTTGCAGCGATGAGTGGGAAGCAACACAACAGCGGAGATGTGGTGTGTTTGCAGTCGCCTGAGGTGAAGCCCTGGGACTGATCTCGAGCTGCAGTTCACACCCACCAGCTGCTTCTGAGGAAGAAGAGAAAGAGCCACCTGTTCCCCATCAACTGGGTGCCAGTAGGTTTGGTTGAGTTCGATTTGCTTGTGTTTAAATATTCAATAGGCGATCCAGCATCCTGTGACATTCTCCCCTCGTCCTAAGGGGAAGGTCACTGGGCAAGCTGCGGAATTGACAACACGGCCGAGGGCCAAGCTGTCTGGGGAGAGGGCTCAGCCAGGCAGAGATTCAAAAGTCCATGCATGACATCTGCCAGGCGGTGACCTCCATGCAGGCTGGGTCACCCTGGCCTTGGAAACCTAAGTAGTTTCTCTGCCTCCTCGCACCACAGGAGGCCTGTGCACCACATCCCCCATCCCCCACCGTTCCCAGCACTTAAGTCTGTCCTCCGGCTCACATCCCTGTCCTCTCTCCCCTCAGTCCATGGCCACCGGGACTTGGGGGCCAGTCCCAGCTCCGTGAGGTCTGCTCACATCAGCATGGGCTTTCCTGAAGGCTTAGGGCAGAAACACAAACGATTTAAAACAGAAAATGACAGGTCCTGTTCGTAAAAGGTCCTCTGCTGCTGGGGACACTGTCCTCCCTGAGCTCTGGCCCCAGGCATTTTGCTCTGCCCCATTCTTTCACTGCCCGTCCCGCCTCGCCCCTCCTTCTCCCAGGGTCCCTCAACCCCAGGCAGCCGTGCCACTAAACTTGGCGACTCCCAGCTAGGCATCTCGTGGGCGTCATGTCCCATATCCCTCTCCTTCCCCCAGAAGCGAGAGCACACAGGACACCCCCGTTCACGGCAGGGCCCCCCTATCCTGAGCCCCCCTTTGCTTCTGTACCCGGCCTGCCTATCCACCCTCTGACTGGTGGTGACTCATTATCCCACTGGGTGAAAGGTGAAGCAGCCTTAGAGACTCCACTGCCTTGGCACCACCTCCCCCTGCAGAGCTGCAGCCACTGCGGCTGCTGCCAGAGCCTCTCAAATCACGTTGGCGTCAGCACCGCACACACACACCCCAGATGCCACGACAAAGCGGGTCATCTCCTCACTTGTTTAGTCATCTCCCTTTGGACCTTGTCCTTGACACTTCCCTGTCTGCCACCGAAGAGGCTGATGAAGATATTTCCCTAAAC
>PVJH01017173.1:0-35259 GCA_004026705.1 Nesogale talazaci | reverse complement strand
GAGGGGCCATTGGATCCGTGCTCACCAAGCCACCAGCACAGCAACCACAATAGACCGGCATTGTTCTAAGCCAGTGGAGTCCAATTAAAAATACTTGAACCACATCCGTAATTTTAAAAGTTCTACTTGTAACGTCTTGAAAGCTTTTCCTAAAAGCAAAATTAATGGCAATGCCATTTAACCCAATCAATGCAAAATGTTATCATTCTGATGTGCAATCAGTGTGAGAGGCGATTTCCGAAGAAAGTGTACATTTGAGAGGGGTGGCATGGAGACTTCCGCTCTGCTGTGAATTGACGCATCGTACGCCTCAGAGTTGAGGCGCCCATTGTAAGTGCTTGTGTTGGGTCTTGTGACTATCCCCACAAGCCTAAGCATGCCAGATATATCTGTGCGTGTGGTCCTCACAACTGAGTTCCTCTCATTTCCAGTGTAGCGGAGACAGTAAACAGAGGACTGAAGACGTGCTGTGCTCTTGGGGTGGTTGGACTGGGATCCGAGCTAACGTCAGCCAAGCGTGGGTTCAAATTCTGATCTCTTTAACTACTGTGCTGTGCTCTGGCTACCACAGCTAGGTCTCCCTGGGGACTTCAAAAAGGCTACCTGCTACCAGAAGCTCGGAGGTGGTGCACAAGTGCCTGGCTAGAGATCTGAACCCACCCAGAGGTGCCTTGGAAAAAGACTCCTCACCTCCTTCAAAATCCTATGGGACAGTTCTACTCCGCACACATGGGGCATAGGAAGTGGAACTCACTGCACACAGTACCTGCTGCTGACACGTTGGGCTGCTAATCACAAGGTCAACAGTTCAAATCCACCAGCCATTCTGCGGAAGTATGATGAGGCTCTCTACTCCCACGATGACAGTCACGGGGACCCACCGCGTGGTGCTGAGTTGGAACTGACTCAATGGCAGTAGGATGGAGTATGACTGCTTCCGCCTCATGGTGAGCCTGGGTAGAACTGACCCTGTGGGTTGGCAGTGAGTTTGGTTTGTGGTTGACGATTATCTCTGGTAATGTGGGGTTAAGGGATTTCGCCTTGAACAGGGAGCCCAGCTACGGTTTGAACCTATGTTGAGTGAAAACTTGGGAGACACCAATTGTCTTAGACAGGATTCTCTAGAGAAACAAAGTCAGCTCTCTTATGAGATATAGATCCACAAGCAGGAATTAATTAGTCCACACAGCAGTACAGAGAGCTCAACTCAACTCACTTTCATGGA
Organism: Nesogale talazaci; assembly: GCA_004026705.1. Classification (NCBI taxonomy): domain Eukaryota; kingdom Metazoa; phylum Chordata; class Mammalia; order Afrosoricida; family Tenrecidae; genus Nesogale; species Nesogale talazaci. The sequence continues at coordinate 34,034 of PVJH01017173.1, read as the reverse complement.
ACAGTTAAGATACGAGCAGTCCTTTGACTCATGCCGGGTCCATGGTCGAGGAAGCAGACAGCAGAGTCCTACCTTTGGCAAGGCAAACAGAATCTGCCTGCAGGCCGCAAACAGCAGGGTGGATCAGCAACAGTCGGTAACTCAGGAGCTTATGGGAACTTCAGAGAAGGGATATCAAACTCAAGTAGTACAAGTGACCGGAACCTACAGCCTCAAGCTCCAGTGATGTACACACCAGCAGTGTGACAAAGCAGGTCTTGAAGGAGCCTGAAGCTCTAGTAACACGACCCATGATCCACCGGTTGGCTGGGCTCACAGGTGGTGTAGCACACAGGCTGAGGCAGAGAGTAGTGAAAGCAGCAGTGCACTGATCACCAGAGAGGAAGAGAGAAGGGAATGGGCCTTGCAGAGCCATTTATCTCTTTTCCCTCCAATCAAACTGCGACCTGATTAATCACATATGTTCCTATTGGCCAGGTTGACACAATAAACCTCACCATCACAGTCCACCCCTTGCCAACATGGCACCTGTAGACAGTTCTTTAGCCATATATAATTTCTAGCCATTAGTGACATCGCACTTACACTTAACATCATGCATCTATCATACATGTACATGAAAACACAGTGAATATAATTGCATCTGGTATAGTGTACATGAACAACAGTAAGATACTCAATGAGCACATGTAAAGAAGAAATGCAATCACAAACCTTGACTTTTCCACTGACCACGTGGTTGTAACGGAAAGGTAGATCTACCACCCATTCTGTATTACCTTTGCCCTTAACCAGCACCTCAGCTGGCCGTGGTTCTTTGTCTTGTTGGGTGACCCTCGTCTTCATTCCTGAGGGGTCTGGATCATTAGGCATCCTGTCAGGATTTGGTTGCTGGAGTTTACCATTTACTTTTATCACAGGGCATGGTAGCACTAAGAGACAGCCTAGAGCATCTCCTGGATTCCAGACATATTCCTCTTTACCTCCATAATGTAGGACAAGTCCAATTATTAGTCAGGATCAATCACAACACTCAGTACAGTGACACCTTTCTTGACCTGTTGATCCAAAGACTTGAGGAACCTAAAGTGGCCAGGGGGCATTCTCAGCTGCCAGTTCAGTGGAATCAGTGTTGTGCTTCCAGGTGGGAAAGGTCCTTCCTTTGGAAGGAACCAGGACCTCCAGGCCTGAAGAGCATAGGATTGAGTGCTGGGACAGGAAGAAAAAATGCTGCAAGTGGGGCTGAACCCCGGTGGCATAAGTAGTTGAGTGTGGGACTGCAGCCCACGGGCTTGGCGGTTCAAACCCAGTGGTGGCTCTCAGGAGCAGCAGTGGGTAGCGCCCACGACCACCAGAGGCAGTGATGTCCGCCCCCCACCCCAAAAAAAATGCTGCAAGTGGATCGCTAGGAGCTATAGTGAGTGCTGCCACTACAGCTTCCACCCCTTGTTTCCAGGACCCAGGAATCCCAGCTATCGGAGACACAGCGACACAACTGATGGTTTAGAACAGCCTCCTGGAAAACATTGCCCCAGCCCTGTAAGGTGTTGCCACCTAACTAACACCCTAATTGTGTCTTTAGGAGGCCATTCTTTCATTCTATCAAAACAGCTGCTCCAGCATGATGAGGAACATGATACAACCAGTGGATTCCATGGACATGAGCCCATGGCTGCACTGAACTTGCTGTGAAGTGAGTTCCTTGATCTGTAGCGATGCCATGCCAGTGGATAAGGCATTCTGCAAGTCCATGAATGGTAGTTTGGAGAGAAGCATTGCATGCAGGGAAGGCAAATTCATATAAAAAGTAGGGGTCTATTCCAGTAAGAACAAAAGGCCCCCTCCATGATGAAAATGGTCCCATGTAATCAACCTGCCACCAGGTTGCTGGTTGGTCTCCCTGAGGAATGGTCCCATATCTTGGACTCAATTTTGGCTTCAGGTGCTGGTATATGGGGCACTCAGCAGTTGCAATGGCCAAGTCAGCCTCGGTGAGTAGAAACCCATGTTGCTGCACCCACGCATAACCTTCATCCCTACCACCATATCCCCTTTGTTCATGTGTCCACTGGGCAATGACAAGAATTGAGGAGTGTGTTAGTCTGGGTAGACTAGGGAAACAAATTCTTTTTTTTTTTTTTTAGGCATCACTGCTCTCCGGTGGTGGGAGTAGGAGGCCCAGCCCCACTGCTGGAATTGAACCTCCGTCCCAGTGGGCCGCAGTCCTGCGCACAACCACTACGCCACCGGGGTTCAGCCCGGGAAACAAATTCTTAAACACACATATGTATATAAGGGAGAAGTTTATATGCAAGAGGAATGGAACATTGAGAAAGCACCCCAACCTAGTCCAGTCCAAGTTCATAAGTTCAATATCAGCCCATATGTCTGATACAAATCCATTAGTCCTCTTCAGATTCACAAAGCACATGCAATGATGCCAGGACAATCACAGGCCAGTGAGTGCAGAGTCTTGTGTATCCAATGGTGGTAGAAGCATCTCAGCACTGGCAGGAGTCTCCAGGTGACTTCTCCGGCCCCAGAGGTGTGGGTCAATCAGGGTGTGATAGGTAAACTTGTTGTGTCAAGTTTACATGGCTAAAGATGATAGGTAGGTCTGTTGTGACAACATGGCCAATGAACACAGGAGATCAATTGAAGGGCGGAGGTAGAAATGGCTTGGCAAACTCCGCCCCTTGGTCTCTTGCTCTTGGATCTTCAGACCAGCCAGCTGCCTTGTTCGTCCTGTGCCTCGACCTCCAACCCACACTACCCGTGGGACGCCTAATCGTGGACTGTGGAACTGTGAGTTGAGGTTCCTTCAAGCCCTGCTTCGCCACGCTCCTGGGATATACATCTCTTGAGCTGGGGACTTCTGACTCTGTCATCTGGCTGACTGTTGGCCAAATAGCTTGAATTGCTTTGCAGAGAACTACTCGGTGGTCCTCAAGACTCCAAGAACTGGCAGTCTTCTAGCTGTCTCACGCAAGTGAGTTGCACCAAGTCATTTGTACTGCTTTATAGATTAGTTAGCTGTTTATTTCTTATCTTATATATCCTTCTCTTTATATAAACATATAAAGAGAAATACTAGTGTCCTGGTTTTGTTTCTCTAGAGAACCCTGTCTAACACAGGGTAAGCCCATGTGGCTTCTCCTCCAACTCCTCCAGGACTCAGGGTCTGTCAGCATGTTGCCATCTTGTCTTGTCCGTAGAGTGTCTCCCAGGGACTGAGTTGATGGTCTTTCCTCTCCATGGGGGAAATACCTCGAGATTTCCCAGAAATCTCAGAGAAGGCCATGCCCACACAAAGGTCTCACTGACTATCTCCAGGTTGACTAGACTAGACTACACCCCTACACTCTTTTTTTTTGGGGGGGGGGCATCACTGCTCTCGGTGGTGGGAGTAGGAGGCCCAGCCCCACTGCTGGAATTGAACCTCCGTCCCAGTGGGCCGCAGTCCCGCGCACAACCACTATGCCACCGGGGCTCAGCCCACCCCTATACTCTTAATCAAATTGGCACCAGAGTACATGACTCCCATAAGGAGAAAAGAGATGGACTAGTCTCCATAGAGTTAAGTAACCCTTTGGTAAGCATTCACAATTGACACAATTGCTTTTTTGGCCCATTCAGAGAGGTCTAACCACATACCTCTTCTCACACCTCCTTGTCACCAATTTTCCAATCATATTCTTTCCAATTCCCTGACCATATAGCCAAGCCATTAGCCACACCCCATGAATCAGTATAGTCTCACATTTGGCCATTTCTCCCTCCAGGCAAACTGAACGGCCAGGTGCACTGCTCATAGTTCTGCCCGTTGGGAGGACTTTCCTTCACCATTATCTTTAGGGAGATCCCAGAAAGGGGTTGTAGTGCTGCTGCTTTTCACTTGCAAGTTGCACCTGCATATCATGCAGAGCCATCAGTAAACCAAGCATGACTTTTCTGTTCTTCAGTTAAATTATCATAAGGAACTCCCCAGGAGGCCACAGGTACAGACTGGGAAAAGAAAGGTACTGTGACAGGAGTGGAGGCTGTGGGCATCGGGGCCACTTCTTCGTGCAGCTTACTTGCACCTTCAGGTCCTGCTCTGGACCTATCTCATATCTTTCACTTCCCTCTGACAATGGAGTGTTTCTGTGCACGTCCAACTTTACGACTCTGTGGGTCAAACAATACCCAGTTCATGACGGGTAGTCCAGGCCTCATGGTGACTTGGTGGCCCATGTCTCCAGGCATTCAGTCTCCATGAAGGCCCAGTAGCAGACCAATAGGAAATTCATGCTTGGTTTACTGAAATGAAATCCCTCATGGAAGAGCAGCTGCAAGTGGAGTCACCACCTGATTAAGTTTCAGATAATCCTGTCATTCTCGAAGATCGACTGTGAGGTATACCTGAACTAGAACTACATTGATGACTTGACCTTCACACGTTCCATTCTGACTGGTGGGTCTCCAAAGTATCTGCATATGTTCTATGAGTGCCAAGGTAGGAGGACCTGAGCATAACCACTTGCAATCCAGACTTAGACTTAAGAAAGGTGACTTCAAAAAGTGCAAGGAAAACAAAAGTGACTCCACAGTTTGGTTCTGTGGGAAGGAAGAACAATGAAGTTTAGGAGGCAAGATTTGCACATCCTTTTTTATACCATCACTTTAGATGGCTGCCCATTCTGAATTGAATTGTGTACACACACACACACAAAGACATGCTCAAGTTGTGATCCGTGGTACCTATGACTGGTACCCTATGTAGAAACAGTACCTGGGCTGGTGTACCCAGTTAACATGAAGTCACACGGGAGCAGGCTGGGCTCCAATCCTATGTGAGTCTTCATGAAAAGAGAAGGGAAGATGGACAGAGAGGAGAACATCATGTGAAGACAGACACAGAAGGAAGACAACTGTGTGAAGACAGAGGGCAAGATTGGAATGAAGCTGCCACAGTCCAGGAAACACAGGAACAATCGGAAGCTTGAAGGGAGGATGCTCTCCCAGAGCTTTCAGACAAAGCACGTCCCTACCAACACTGCTCTCATTTCCGACATCTAGCCTCCAGACGGAGGGCAAGTTCCCAGTGTGTTAAGCTACCTGGTGCCTAGTGGTACTTTGTTCTTGTCCTAGATCTAATAGACTGTTTCTCAGAGTTTATCAAAAAGCGCTTTACAACCTATTTAAGCAGTCTCTTATTTGTAGAGACTTCCCCCCCCCCCCCGCATCACTGCCCTGGTGGGAGTAGGAAGCCCAGTCTTGCTCCTGGGGGGCTGCTGCTGGATTTGAACTGTCAACCCTGTGGGCCGCAGTCCCACATACAACCACTGCGCCACCAGGGCTCAACTTGTAGACATTTTTTTTAATTTCTATAAATAGCCCTGCAATGAACATACTTCTAGCTTTCCCTGTCTCACAGTCCAATGTACAGGAAGAAGTTTTTATAATCCACCACTTCAGTGTCTGATATTCATAAAAAGGAAAAGTGAGTGAGGGAGTGCCCCAAAGCTGGACACCACGCTGCTGCGACAAAGAGGAGTCTCTAGTCTTGGTTGTTTTAAAACTCCAGTGTTGTCTGAGTGCAGAAAATCCAGATACATGGAAACAATTGGTCCAAAGGACTAAGGTACCGTGTGAACCCCAGCATCCATGTCCCTGAGACCAGAAGAACGAGGATGGTGCCCAACTACCAATGTTGAGTGCTCTGAAAGGGGTCCTGAATAATATAGGGAGGGAAAGAAGAAGGGAAGGAAAGAAGGAAGAAATGTAGGTAGGTAGAAACTGGTCTGGTAGAAACTGGTGGAACACCCAAGAATTTACTCTTAGCCAGCTGTGCTTCAGGCCTGGATGAACTCTCACCGCTCAACTTTCAGCCACACAATAGAAAGGCCTATCAGGTGAACAGTACCAGAGAGGTAGGAACTCTTTAGAGTTTAAACAACCACAGGAACACATCTCAAAAGGCAGGAAGGGACAAGAAAGCAGGAAGAGGAGAAAGGATCAGTGCCACAGGGTGGGGGTTGCAATCAATGGCACAAAACACTGAATGGAAACCGATTTCCTCTGTAGACTTTGACCCACATCACAATCAAACAGGGGAAGGGTACAAAAGTCTGGCCCAGGAGCAAGACTGTCCCTCATGCTTTTGCTGGTGCCGATCGCCAGCTCACCCAGAGCAAGGCGCCACCGAGTGGAGGGACAGAGCAACTAGGGATCTTGGGATTCTGTCCTCCAAGAAAATGTTGCCATGACCGTGTTGGATCCCCAGCTAGGCACTCAAACCCTGCACCTGTTCGATTTTACATCCCTGAAAAGGAGTCGCCATTGGAACAAAAGCTTCAAGAACTAAGAGAAGAAATACAAGAATGGAGATACCAATCCGGTTCAGTGCTACTGGTCCCCCTCCTCCGGATCCTGTGCCTTTGTCTCATTTATGACTTCATAAATATCTGCGTCAATCTAAAACAAAAAATAAAGCAATACAAGAATGGAGGGCTGAGCCCCGGCGGCGGCGTGGTTGAGTGCGGGACTTCGGCCTACTGGCTTGGCGGTTCAAATCCAACAGCAGCTCTCCAAGAGCAAGGCTGGGCCTCCCACTTCCACCAGAGGGCAGTGATGCTCCCCCCCCCCCCCCCAAAAAAAAAAAAAAAGAATGGAACCAGGGACTCTGGGCACAACGGAAGCGACTTTCAGCAAGGGAAGTAGGGCTGAAGACTGAAGCAGGCCCAAAGGCCACACGGAGTGCAGAACTGGCTGGTTCTTCTTACAAGGAGTTCTTCAGTAAGAATTTTCAGGAGCATGTGCATTATTATAACAGCCTGGTTCCGACGGACCTTGCTGTTGCCTTCTTCATGGGGAGAGCAGCTGGGGCTCCCACCGGCAAACAATGATCCAGGAAGCATGCACAGACCGGTGTCTGCGAGGGTTCTGCAGCCAACCTAGGCCGGAAGAGACCCCTGACTCCGATTTCCCAGCAGCTCCCTCCCCCATCGGGGTGAAGGCACACTGGTTTAAAAACTTTTTTTTTAATAGTTTTAAAAATAGTTCAGTGGGCTGAGCCCCGGTGGCGTAGTGGTTGTGCGTGGGACTGCTGCCCACTGGGACGGAGGTTCAATTCCAGCAGTGGGGCTGGGCCTCCTACTCCCACAGCCAGAGAGCAGTGATGCCCCCCACCCCAAAAAAAAGTCTTGATAAAAATAGTGCAGTGCTTGCTTGCACGTGCTCACCATTCCACTTTCTGGCCCCAGTTTCACTGAGGGCTTGGTTTCACTCATCCTTCTTCTCTCTCTGATGAGCTTCTTAGGGAGGAAATGTTAGGTCTCTATCATGGTTGAAATATACCTCGGTCCCTGGCTTCTCCAGAGAAAGAATTCACACCGAAGCCTGGCTTGTGACCCACATGAGTTTATAAAGGGCAGAAGCAGCACTAATTCCCTGACCTCGGTCCGGCAGTGCCAGCTGCACTGTGTGCAGAGAGACAACACCAGGGCTCAGGCCCCTGTACTGCCCACCTTCCCGTGAGAGGCGTGGTCAATAGTTCAAGTCAATCCCCTTGGCTGAATTAAATTCACCTGACCCTGACAAGCCAATCCAGGTGCATCGCCCACCTAGGTGTACCACCCCTTCCTGGCCATGAGCTCGAACCTCTGAGCTTGCACCCTGAGCTAGCTACCTAACAGAAGCCTCTATGGGGGCCAGGGGGTCTGCGGGGGGCCTATTCTCTTGGCATACAGCGCGTGCGCACAAGCCTCTTGAAATCAGTAGTAGCCTGTGCTGGAGGAAGGCCTCGCTCAGCATCCACCTGGGGCCTTCCGGCGCCTGCCGAGTGAAAACGGCAGTGTAGGTCCGCTTCCCCTTCCTTCTCTCTTGTTTGCTGGGAAGTTGGGATGCACGGGATCCCTGGCTGAACCGATTGCATCCAGTGCTTTGTCACGTCTTTGGTACAGTCAGGAGCATACAGTGCTGCTTCTTGTGCACCCTCAAATTAACCCACCTCCGAGCCACTCTGTGAGACAGGAAAGCTACCCCGGCTGTCATCTGTTTCCGGGCAGGCTGGCACCGGTTCGGAAACTGTTGAAACTGCCACGGTGGGACTGCCCGCTGACCTTTGTTCTAGCTGCCAAACACGTAATCCTTCTGGGATTCTTTTCTGCTTTGCGTTCTTCATTGAACTAAGGGGTCTTTAGTAATGGAAGACATTTTGAATGAAATGAAAACATTTCTTTCCTTTGAGGCAATATAGATGGTGATACAATTAGATGGACATATGTAGGTGGGGTTAGGCCCGTTTCTTCAAATTTAATTATATACCACCATCACCACCACACATACACACAGATACCAGATGGCAGCTTGCTCTCAAAGTGGGGTACCAGCTTCCACAAAACCCCAGAGGCAAAAAATGTGGGCAGGCCCTCTGACCACCAGCCATCAAAGAGCTCCTTGGCTGGGATGCAGGGTTGTTGGGGCAGGGCAGAGGGGGAGACAAAAGACCCCTGCATGAAAATCTTTGGGCAGAATCTTTCCAAAGGGGTGTCCTTTCCCAACTGTTTCCAGCGGGGTCTGCGGGCCCCATATGGCTCAGAACCAGGCGTAGAGTGTGCAGGGGCCAGAGTGACTTCCATAGGGAATGTTGCGGTTCTTTGGAAAAGTCCTCCTTCGTGTCTCCTCCCCACCGCCCCCAGGTCAGCACAGTTAGCAGGGAGTTTCCCGCCATCCTGAGACTTGCTTTCCGCACCAGTGTGGGGGCTAAGTGAAGCGGACCATCCTGGCCAATACAGAAGGCCCTGGGGCGCCTCCAAAGAAAGGCCTGAGGAAAACCCCAGGAGGCACAGTTCTCCCCCGACACGCGGGGTCCCCAGGAGAGGAAGACAACAGGGCACCGAAGAGCTGGGTAGAAGGCTGTGGCAGTTGGTAGAGACACTTCCAACTCTGCCCTTGCTCCCTGCCCTTCAGGCTGAGGCCCCAGGGACTACTTTCCGTTGTGGCCACCAGAGCTGGGGACCAGGGTGCTATGTGCTTTGGGCTTCACAGCCCCCCTCTCCTCCCAAGGACCACATCTATCCTCAGATGGCTGGCAAGTCACCCAAGACCATTCAGACGTCTATTGTACTTAATCTCGGTGGAAATGTTTGAGTTCCACGATTGACTTGGACTTTTCAGTTTTTAGAGCAACCTCTTTTCCATCTTTTCATTTGTGAACATGGAATTGTGGCTGTCCCACTGGGAAATCGGGAAAAGAAAGCAGAGTCGGCCCAAATCCCTTTCTCCCAGCTTCTCTGACTTGCCACAGCTCGCACAACAAATTTAACATCAACCCGGAAATGCTGTTGGTACAACCTCTGGGCTTTACTGAGACACTCTTTGCTCCAAAGGAGTTTGGGATATCTTCCTTCTCTTTGTAAAGGAGGCCAAAACACTTTATTTATTAGTGTGGAAATCTGGTCATGTTCAACTTCAGTAACCCTGAAAATAGTCCCAGAGCTGATGGAGAATCAGTGATGGGAGGTGGGCCTTACTTAAGTAGTGGTGGTCTTCTAAACTTTTACTCTTTTAACCTTTTGTTTGTTTGTTTGTTTTTGGCATCACTGCCCTCTGGTGGTGGGAGTAAGAGGCCCAGCCTTTGCTCCTGTGGAGCCGCTGCTGGAATTGAACCTCCATCCCAGTGGGCCGCAGTCCCTCGCACAACCACTACGCCACCAGGGCTCAGCCTCTTTTAACCTTTTAAAAGACTTTTAAAGCTACACTGTTAGGGGAATGAGTCTCTACCTCTGTAGCTAAGGTGACTAGCTGGTTAATAAATGAGGAGATAAAATACTGTAATGTTTGTACTTGTTTGTTTTGTCACTTTTAAGTTTTGACATTTGGACCTTCCACTCATAACATGGATGCGTTAAAAATAAAAAAAGCAAGAAAGACAGAGAGAGAGAGAAGAAGAAGAAGAAGAAGAAGAAGAAGAAGAAGAAGAAGAAGAAGAAGAAGTTAAAAATGACTGCAGTTAAAAAAGTTAAAGAAGTTAAAAATGACCCTGGTCTCCTTTGACCAAGCCAAATCCTTCAGGGCTCAAACTGCTACTGCCACAGGCTCCTGGTGTCATCGCTTGCTCTGGGGCTCTGTTTAACATTCCGACTGCGTGGCGTTTTGTGACCGCAGAGCACCCTGTGCTCCCGTAGACCGTATGGGAGCTTCTGAAATGGGAAACAAAACAAAACAAAACTGAAGCAAAGAGCTTTGCCCAAATCATCATTGTTCTTGTGTTGTAAATGTCACTGTTTTTATCATTTTGGTGTGTGTTTCGTGGTCCCTTTCATGGTGTATGTGTATGAATGTTTGAGTGTAAAAAGTAAAAGTATGCCCTCTCTCTTACTCCTCTCTTCTTCCCAAAGAACACGGCTATCAGAATGAGGGCTCTGTCCCGCCCAACTCTTTGCTGCTAGAAGCTGTTTCCACAAACATTCTTATCTCAGCACTTGAACCTGTTTCTGCTGGGGTTGATAGGAAACAGACTCCCTGTATGGTAGGGTTTGTTGGGGTTGACCCAGTTATACACATTCACAATTACTCCGTAGAAGCGGAATTGTTTTGTGAACGGGTATACAAAAGTGTTCATCATGAGAACTTCATTGTAAAGGGGAAAACGTCTAAAGAAGGCAGACAAAGAAAAGCCAGACCTGTTAGGACAGCCTTCACATAAGAAGCTGAAAGCTTACCCATGCTTCAGTTTGGCCAATCAGACCAGACATTGTTTTTCCTGACTCCATCTCCCTACTTAACTGGATGTTCTACATTGTTCTAATGCACGTGTGTTGCTTTTGAGAGTAGAGGAGATGTTGTTGTCGGTGCTGTCAAATCACAGTGACCCTGAGGCAACCCTGCCCAGCGCCCCATGATCCACATCGTCACTTTGCAAATCCATCTTGCTAAGGGTTTTTTTTTTACCACTGCCCCTCTCCTTTCCCAAGCAGGATGTCCTTCTCCGACACTGGCCCCTCCTGGTAACATGTCCAAAGTACTTGAGCAGTCTTGTCATTCTCACTTCTCTGGAGCATCCTGGGGAAACTTCTTTCCAGATAGATCTGTTTATTCTTTTAGCAGTCCAGCCTATATTCGACATTCTTGGTGGCAGCATCCTCAAAAGACTGATTCTTCTTCACTCTCCCGCTTTCCCACACATACGAGGCATCCATGATTTAGGTCAGATGCACCTGAGTCTTCAGAGTGCCGTCTGTGGCTTTTGACACTTTAAAAAAAATGTCTTTTGCAACAGGTTTGTCCCAGGCAGTACATCATCTGTCATGCTGACTGCTACGCCCATGGGCATCGGTTATGGAGCCAAGTTAAACGAAATCCTTGACTTCAGTCTTCTCTCCTTTTATCGTGACATCATCTACTGGTCCGGCTGTGAGGACTTTTCTTTATGTTGAGGTGTGACCCCCACCCAAGGCTGTATTCTTTCATCTTCAGAATCAAGTGCTTCGGGTTGGACTTTCTTTCAGCAGCGAGCGCATGGTTGTGCTGTGTGCACATGGCAGGTTGTTGATGATGCTGTGCTCCATGGTCACCTGGCAGTTCAGGTTATTTGCTCGGCGTGTGCTTGAGGCAGGAGGAAGGCTACAAGCCCAACGCACACGCTCCCTACCTCTCGGTCTGTGTACACACTGCGTGTGCAAAGGAAGTGCTCTGAAATTCCCACTCTTCGCAAAGCTGACCACAGTTTGTTAGAGCCTGCGCCCTCAACTGCCTTGGAAGCACAGGCAAGCGTTCACCTGGCATTCTCTGCTTCCAGCCCACATCCATCCGATATGGCACCTCTCATTCCCCAGCCTTCTCTGAATCTGGCTTGAGTTTCTGGTAATCTCCTATCCGTGCCTTGCTGTAACCACTTTTGAATTCTTTTCGACAAACTTTTGCTTGCATGTGACATTACTGATTGCACATGACCGCTTCCACATTCTGGTGGATCACTTTTCTTTGACATCAGTAGGAACCCTTTCTTCCATTTGCTTTACCGACTCTGCATTCAAGAACAAGTTTCAGAGGCTCCCTCCTGTCATCAGCTTGGTCTTTTCTTCAGGTATGTTGACCTTGATCTCCTTCCACAACTCATCTGGTCTCCTCCGTCCATTGGGGTTCCGTGTATCACGTCTAGTCCTGAGATGATCTCTGACGTCGGCTGGGATTTGTGGAAGGTTGTGGTGTTGCTCTCAAAGACGGGTTCACAGTCGAGTCTTGGCCTTGCTCTGACTCATGGTATTCAGCGCACCCGTAGCCTCTTTCCACAGGTGTAACTAGTTTGATTCCTGTGTGTTCCAACTGATGAGGTCCACGTGTATTTTATTGAAAAGGGGTATTTCGGATGAATGGGTTGTTGATCTTGCAAAATTCCATCATGGGATCTTGAGTGATTTCTATCACCAAGGCCACATTTTCCAATCAATGATCCTTATTCCTTCCCAATTTGTCACATTCCAGTCATCAATAATTACCAATGCGCTGAGCCCTGGTGGCACAGTGGTTGTGTGCGGGACTGCAGCCCCCAGGGTTGACGGTTCAAATCCAGCAGCAGCTCTCCAGGAGCGAGGCTGGTCTTCCTACTCCCGCAAGGGCAGTGATGCAAAAAATAAAATAAAATAAAATAAAATAAGAAATAGAAATAATTACCAATGCATTTTGATTGCATACTCAATCAATTTCAGACTACAAAAGTGAGGAAGAATCTTTAATTTTCTCATCTTTGCAGTCGTGACTGTTCTGTAAATTTGAATGTTTGTTGTATTAACCGATCTTTCTTGTAGGCATAAAGGTTATCATCCTTTCACGGACAGCATTGTTATTCAGGGAAGAACTTTAAATGTTCTTTTGAGTGATGAGTGCAACACCATTCCTCTTGAATTTGCCAGACCCAGGAGAGTCGACTGGGCAACTGTCCGATTCAAGATGGCCCAGTCAGTCCATTTCAGCCCACTAATGTCCACAGCTGTTTCTTCTCATTGATAATCGTGCCCATCAGCAAACGAAAGTCCCCAAAGCTTTATTCCCTCCACACCACTATGGTCCACTCCAGCGTGAGGAAGCAGCACTTGCCCCTCATCTCTTCAGTCTCTTCCAGCCTGAGGGGCTCATCTTCCGAAAATATATCAAGCAATATTCTACTTCTGTTAATAGGATTTGCAGGAGTTAACCCCTCAGAAGTTGGCCTCTTGTTCCTTCATCCCAGTCTATCTTCGTCAGTAAGTGTCCTTGAAATCAGCCAGGTCCTTTTGCCTCGTCTATCTTGCTCTGGAAACCAATGGCTCTGCCGGCGTCTGAGGTACCAGGAGCAGAGTGCCTTGCATCCCGGCCACACACAAGCCACCGTGGACAGACAAACTGACAGAGGAGGGGTAGAAAGAAGACTGTGTGATTGTCCTGTTCAAAGCAGTCAACATGAGCCCATTTCACCTCACTAGTGCCTAGTATATCTATCTTTGTTTTGTTTCCTTTTTGACAACTCCCAGTTTTCCTCAATTCATGTATTCCACATTCCTGTATTCCACATTCCTAATATTACAAGGCTCATGATAACAGCAGGCAAGAGAACAAAAGACATATTGCACTGGGTGTACGTTTTATGTTTTGGGTAGAAATTGGTCTCTATTTTCCATCAACCTTATATGATTTTCTAGAAGCCCATGGAAGAATAGCATAAGACCGCTCAATGGCCTGAGCAATGGGAGCTGTGGATCAGTCTTCAATGATGGGCTGAGGAAACTGCTGGATCGGCACTGAGGGCAACTGCCCACTGTCTGTGGCCTCGGGCAGCACAGCAGTGAACTCAGGAGCGGGCGCAATCCCTTGCCCCAACACTGTTCCTTGGTCACAGCCTTTCAGCCGCAGCCTGCTCTTCTTTTTCAATCTCTTCTGCGTCTCTGTAAAAGCAGAGGTCAGGCAGGACCTCCCACGGGCGCTCCTGGAGATGGTGCCCCCGCAGACACACGAGCCAGCCTCCATCACATCAGCCTCACCCAGTGAGCTCCCTTGTTGTTCCCTGGTGAGCACCATCCACGCAGCCGCATAGGAGAATCCGTGTTACCCAGAGAAAGGGTGGGCAAGTTCACCTGTTCCGTGAGAGACGGGGTCAGCACTGGGGCCAGCAGCCTTGCCTCCCGGAAGGCTGCCCGGATCTGGTTAATGAGGTTCGTGGATGAAGCATCCTGCGATTAGAGGAACTCTTGCAGCAGCAGAAAGCTTCAGCACAGCCTGCTGGCCGATCTTCCTGGGGGGTTTTCAGTGGCAGCAGTGGTGCCAGCAGAAGCTGCTCCCTGGTCCTCTTCAGGGTTAAGACATAGGTGCATGCCATCACGTGCCCTTTGGCCGATATACTGCTGGCACAAGCGTGGTGCCACCTAAATGGGCTCCTGCGGCAAGGAATTTGAGGACCTCCACTGAGGTCCTCCATCTGCAGGGCCCCGAGGGCGCCGGACAAGGTGAACGAATGCCTCCCCTTTGAGCTACCGTGGGAAACTCTACGACGCTGGACGGGTCCTTCTCTGGGTAGCGAGGAGAGCGGCAAGGGCTCCGCAGAGGACAGAAGAGCAGGGACTAAGGTGTGCCAGAGCCGAGCCACGGTGTTCTCCACAGCATCATCTGCAGGTGAAAGCTGCACGTGAACACTGACCAAGGAAGGCCGGAGAAGGGCGGATACCTGTGAATCGTGGTGCTGGAGAAGATGGACAGTATCATGGACTGCTAAAAGGATAAGTCGATCGGTGTTGGACAAGGTAAGGCCAGCGAGCTCCTTAGAGGCAAGGAAGGCAAGATTTCGCCTCACAGACTTGGGACATGTTGTCAGGCGAGACCAGTCCCTGGAGAAGGACATCGTGTTTGGTACAGTGGGGGGTCGGTGGGAAAAGAGCAAGCCCCTGGAGGAGATGGAGGGACACAGTGGCTGTCAATGGCCTCAGGCCCGGGCACAGCTGTGAGGAGGACATGTGACCGTCCCGTGTCTGTTCTGCGGTACACAGGGTCACTCTGGGTCGGAGCAGAGCAGGTGGCACCATCATTAATAAATGTGTCCAGCCATGACTTCTCATTTGGAGGCATTCCACCACCAACTTATAAAAGAGCTGTGGAAAGAAACACGTGGTGGAAATAACCGGAACAGAATCCTACCAGGGAAGACTATCAAAAGGAACTTTTCCTTCTGTTCAGGGCAAGAGCTGAAAGAAAAAGAGGCCTATGGGCGGATCCAAGGGAGGGATGGTGAGGAAAGAACGCCTTCCCGTAGGTGGGCCGGAGCGGGAACCGAGGGATGTGTGGGGACGTGGCCAGACCGAGAGCGAGTGAGCGCGAGATAAGTGGGAGATGTTTGCAAACGAGTTCCTGGCTCCTGGAAATAAGCTTAGGTGCTTTGGTCTGGCCTAATTATACCCCAGGCTACTGAGAAATGGGATGCTGAGACGTTGCCAATGGGCTTTGAAATTTTACAAGGAAGATGAGACGGAAGCCAAGAGGCTGGAGAGAATCCAAAAGCCACTCCCTCTCTTTTCTGAAAGGGGAGAAGCCGGGCTTGGATCAGCGGGCAGAGCAAAATTAAAGGAGCCCGGGAAAAGAAGTGATTATTTCCGCGAGTGACTCAGCCAAGTCGGTCCTGCCCAACTTCGGCGCCCTCTAGGCTAGAAGATGTGACAATTTCTTGGCCTGTCCTTACACTTTGGTGTGTCCTTGACATAAGAAGGAGAAACAAGGAGTCATATGGAGTGTCACTAAGTCACCAGGGGGCAAACTGAATGATCAGAGCCCAAGTATTTGTGGGTTGATGTCAAGAGGAAGAGAGGCGTCTAGGGCTGTATAGAAAGGCCCTATCCTATCCAGCATTTCCTTATCCGTTGTTAGGGATTAGAGGTACAGCATGGGGTTAGCTTCCTAGGGCACCACAGGGGATTACCAACCACCAGGTGGTTCGAAACCACAAAAGTACATCCTCTCAAGGTTCGGGAGGCCAGAACCCTGAACCCCAGGGCAGGGTGAGATTTCTGCAGTAGGGCCTGAGGGAGAATCTGTCAGAGAACCCTCTTCGAGCCTCTGGTGATTGTTGGAAAGCCTTGGTTTTCCTTGGCTTGTAGTGACATCACTGCAGCCCGTGCCTCTCTTCTCAGGCGACTTTCCCGGTGTCCCCGTGTCGCTCTTCTCTTCGAGGGCCCATCCTGACTCCAGAACGACCTCACCCTGAGACACTTCCCTTACTTTCAGCAGCAAAGACTATTCTCAAACAAAGGCACATCCGCAAGCACCAGGGGCTAAGCCTGGGACGCGAGCTTTGGGAGGCACAATTCAACCCACGAGGAGTAGGAGGAGGAAAGCTGCGGCCCTGTCCTCACGGAGTTCACGAGCAGGGTCACCTAGCACAAGGTCCGCCAAGCGGCTCCCAGAAAGGTGACGCCTACGGAACCCGAAGGAGCTGTCCCGCTCTGTCCCACGGATGACAGCACCCAACCATGACAACACGTGCATCCATGTGCTCCACGGGAATTCGACTGTGTCTCCTTCGGCAGACGTTACAAACCTCAGCACCCAGGGGGACAAACCCACGTCCCAAAGCAGTATGGCTGGTCACTGGTTCCCATAGCGGAAGCAGGGGAACAACCCCCGGCCCAAGCCAGCACTTGTGTGCACTCAGTCACTGCGGGGGCAGGGGACAGGCTGGCTGCCACCCAGCAGCCATTCCTTGCTTTTTGCTTCCTAAAGGTACTTTCTTTTTCTTCTTCCAGTATTCATCTGTCTTCCTGACAGGCATGTGCCTTAGGGAGCGTTGGCCTGGATTCACCCTGATTGGCTGAGGGGAAGCCTGTCCCCCTTGAGGTGATTGTTTCAGGAAAGAGCGTGGGCTCCGATCTCACCCACCCAGGGAAGAGGAAAGGGCTACTTCAGGGAGATGTTTTCTCGCTCCTAAAGAAGTCAGTCAGGAAAATCAGTTAGGAATGTTTTCATAAACAAGTAACTGACCCACCACCACCTCTTACACCCCCCCCACCCCACACCCGACTAACAATAGTTTCAGAATGAAGATATGGAAACTGACTTGCTATGATTCAGTGAAGCCTTAACTTCACCCTACTGCTCTCCATTCCATAGTCATAATCCCCTCACTTTACTTCCCAGTGTGCTTGGAGAAATGTGTACCCCTCCTTGCCCCCAGGATTTGCCTTGGTGACGGGGAGTCCTGGCCTGCTCCCCGTTCAATTCACCAAAGTAACGTTTCCCTCTTTTCACTCACCAAAAAAAAAGAAAGAAACAGGGATGAAGGTAGTTAATATTTCATAATACAAAAGACAAAAGTCTGGAGGTTGGTGATAACTGGCATTAGTTGAATAGCTCAAGTAATATTCAGATCAACTTCTCTCGACGTCTCTAAGTTCCTTTCGTGATCTCTTGGAAATTGCAAGCCCAGCCACTTGACCCAACTTCAGGCGGAAAGAAAGGGGATCTATCAGTGACCCCTCTCTAACAAAAGCTTTCCTAGAAATCTCCAGTTCTGTTCGCCAGGTCCGTGTCACATGGTCCTTCCTAGCTACAGAGCAGGCTGGGGAAGTGAAGCGCTTTATTTTTTTTGCTCTTTTGCTTGAAGAATTTTCTCCATGGAATAAAAGGAGAAGGTGGTTAGGGACGAGGGGCCAGGTCAGCGGCCCACAGAGAGGGCCCTCTGTGGAATTCTGGACAGCCCAGTGACTGGAATTGCTGCCACCACCTTCTTTGTTTTAGCCCAAGGATGACACAATCATTGAGAAGTCGAGCGCAAACCATAAGAAAGAACCCAGACCAAACAGGGACGGACCAGACAAAGAGTGGACAAAGGCCCTGAAGACAAGTTTTGTCGACAAGGGGAAACCATGACACTTTTTTTTATTTTTTTTTTATTTTATTTTAGGCATCACTGCCCTCTGGTGGTGGGAGTAGGAGGCCCAGCCTTTGCTCCTGTGAGCTGGAATCGAACCTCCATCCCAGTGGGCCGCAGTCCCGCGCACAACCACTGCGCCACCGGGGCTCAGCCCTTGAAATCATGACACTTTTAAGCATATAAAAAGATAGCCGGGGGCTGAGCCCCGGTGGCGTAGTGGTTGTGCGCGGGACTGCGGCCCACTGGGACGGAGGCTCAATTCCAGCAGTGGGGCTACGGAGAGCAGTGATGCCCAAAAAACAAACAAGCAAACAAACAAAAAGCTAGCCGGGCTGAGCCCTGGTGGCGTAGTGGTTGTGCATGGGACTGCGGCCCACTGAGATGGAGGTTCAATTCCAGCAGCGGGGCTGGGCCTCCTACTCCCACCACCAGAGAGCAGTGATGCCCCCCACCCCCAAAAAAAAGATAGTCAACTTCAGATCCCTCAGTCAGATGCAGCCTGGAGGTGCTCTGGAAGCATCTATTACAATGACCACGCAAGGAGAACTCCAAGTCCAGTGCAAGCCCATACTAGAAAAATGCCATTTGTGATATGTCCTCTGCTGGTGAATCTGAGAAGTATGTGGCCACCTCAGGCATCAAGGTACATCCCCTGGTGTTCCATACTCACGGCAGCCCATGAAATTCAACGTGCGGGACGTGGCCAGTCATGAGAAAGGAGAGGACTGAGAGATCCAAGCCCAGCGCACCACGATGATGTCCAACGCAACTGGCATGGAATCTGGCCCGAGTGTGTGGAACTGTCCCCATGGTCCTGTGTGGCAACCAGGTGGATGGATGTAAAGGGCAGGAGATTCAGGTAAAATCCATTGTCTCCCACCGCGAGAAGACTTCAGTCCCACAGAATTTCTGCCGAAAGTCACTACAACTTCAAAAAGCCCTTCCTTTGGCTTGCTAAAAAAACCAGCTGGAGACCCTAACTTGAACCTTGTCCCCCTGCCTGCTCTCGCTCTCTCCCCTCCCCATGTGCGCCCCGCGGCCCCTCCCTTCCCGCCCCCTCCCCCCCGGTTGTTGGACCCAGTTTTGCTGGCAATCCAAGATGAGCATGATTTAGAAGTGGTGCAGCCTCCGAAGTCTAGTTTTAGAGACGACTTTCCTGAGGTGTCAGTGGGGCTGTGTGTTTGTCCCTCTGATTATAGAGCTCAGCAGAAGGCACTCATGGCAAGATGCTGAAGGAGATGAATGGGCTTCAGAGTGAGTGTGGCTGTGAATGCCTTCATTTTGTTTGGTTTGGTTTGGTTTGGTTTTGGACCCACGTATCTAGCTGTTTGGCATCCAGCTGTTTGTTCTCTTTGTTGAAATGCAAATACAAGACTGCTGCAGTCACATCACACTGTTCAGTGGTGACGCTTTGTTCGTGAACCTTCGTTCCCATTCCTTTTCCTTTAGAACCAGAACAAAGTTGTATTTCAAATATCTAAAAAAACAAAAACAGAGTCAAGATAGTTGATTTCATCATAGGATGCTCCACCCATGATAAGAAGTGATACCACTTTGCCCCTATCAGATTGGCAGAAATCCAGTGTTTCCAAACACTTTCTGTTGGTAAGGTGGTGGGGAAATAAATACTCTCTTTTACGAAGAGCAAAATGTCTCAACCCTCTGGGGAGGGTCTGGACTGGAGGCAAGAAGAAATGAACTGGCCTCTCTGTGTCCCCACAGAGAGTAGACAGAAGTCTCA
Organism: Nesogale talazaci; assembly: GCA_004026705.1. Classification (NCBI taxonomy): domain Eukaryota; kingdom Metazoa; phylum Chordata; class Mammalia; order Afrosoricida; family Tenrecidae; genus Nesogale; species Nesogale talazaci. The sequence continues at coordinate 14,421 of PVJH01017173.1, read as the reverse complement.
CCCTCCCATGGAGCTTCATATTAAGTCACACAAAAGCATCCTCTCTCATGAAACCATGTGGTGATACCAACAGGTAACAGAGCCCTGCTGGTGTAGTGGTTGCACACTGGAGGGCTAACTAACTACTAATTCAAAACCACCAGCCACCCCAAGGGAGAAAGATAGGACTTTCTACTCCCATAGCAAGTTAGTCTCAAAAAGGCACAGGGACAGTTCTACCCTGTCCTGTAGGTCACTATGAATTGACATCAACTTTATGGAAGTAAGTGTGATTTGGGGGGGGGGGGTGTTTGGCATCACTGCCCTCAGTTGGTGGGAGTAGGAGACCCAGCCTTTGCTCCGTGGAGCTGGAATTGAACCTCCGTCCCAGTGGGCCGCAGTCCCGCGCACAACCACTACGCCACCGGGGCTCAGCCCTGTAAGTGTGATTTTAACAACAAACACACCTAGTAGCTAAAAGAAAATTTGGCGCTTCAAGTGCACGCAGAGCATGTTGGAAGAAAGTTCTAGGGATCTGCTTTCGGAAAACCACCCATTGGAAATCCTGTGGTCATCAGTTCTGTTCTGAGACACACGTGGGGTCAAAATCAACTTCGTGCAACTGGTTTCTTTACTTGGCACAAAAAATGTCCCCATGATGCCCCTGCCTGCCCCTCGCTCCTGAGCCCTGGAGCAAAGTTTTTCTGTCCAGAAGCCAAGCTGTCCAGTCGAAGTGGGTCATCCAGCAACCAGCCAAGTCCAAACAGGTACAGGTCAAAGGGTGATCTCATCGCTGACAGCAGAATCCCTCCCAGAGAACGGGCCCTGAGCCATCACTAACGCACTGAGTGGGCAGAGGTCTGGTTTGGGTTCAATTCTGTGGTCACGGGATGGGGGTGGGGGTGCATCTTGGGTCTTTAAAAACTCGAGTGGAGTCCAACTGGCAAGATGAGTCGAAGGAGTTGGAACTCGGGTGGCAAGATGGTAGCTTCAGGCTTTCGGGAGTGGATTGCTCTTCTCTTTGTTGTCTCTGATTGTCTTTCAGTGAGTTTCTTATTTACTGAGCCCCGTTCTTGTTCTGGAGTATTTCCAAATTGGGTGGCAATTGCCTATCCCCTTGGTAATTATTAAGCTGGCATTCTGCTGGTCGTTAGCAGACTAGTAGCGGATAAGCAACAAGCTCGGTGGTACCCCCCAAACCCTGCACCCAACATTCTTTGCCCATGACATTCCCGGTCTACAATATAGGAGGGGGGGGTGGACATCACTGCTCTCCGGTGGTGGGAGTAGGAGGCCCAGCCCCACTGCTGGAATTGAACCTCCGTCCCAGTGGGACGCAGTCCCGCGCACAACCACTATGCCACCGGGGCTCAGCCCCCCCCCCCCCCCCCCCCCCCCGGGTCTACAATATGGTTAAAGCAGTTGGCGCCTGTCCTCAAGCTACACTGCTCCTGTTCTGCATTTCGCAATCCTATACTGAACCCAGTGAGCCAGGCAAGCATCCAGGCCCGCTACAGTCGGTGTGCACAGCCGCCACAGGCAGTGTAGCACAGGCCTGTCCATGGGCAGGGGCCATCCCCACCTTGTCCTCATGAAGGTGAGAGCACCAGGCTCTGGGGCTGGGAACCTGTGCGGCTCTGGATATCCAAAGGATGTGGCCGGGTCCCTCCTGAGATGGAAGGAAGCTAAGAAGATAACCACGGAGACCTCCTGAGGGCCAAGGGCACTCAGACCTGCAGTCTGCTCTAGCTCTCCTAGGGCAGGAAGGGCTCTGTGTGCAGGGCCAGGGTCCCCAGTCGAGGTTCATGTCTGAGCCTGTGTGACGGCCAAATGATGGGAGCGGGAAGGTGAGGAGAGTGTGGGGTCTTTGGCAGGGGCTGCAGAGTCAGAGAAGTTTCCAGGTGGGCCACGGTGCCTTAGGGCAGGCATAAGTGGGTCTGCGTGATTGCATCTCTGAAGATGTGTAGATACCGGCCTCCGCCCTGCCCTCTCTCCAGCCCCCAGAAGGTCTGTGGACCTGGCATTCTTCCAGACCCCCCTCCAAGCCACATTTCCAGGATGCTTCCCGCCATGGGCATCCCTCCCACCCAACTTACTCCTCCCAGCACATGTTTGTTAGTTTGCGCCTGGTCGTTTCGTCATCATTTAAACATTGTGTCATGTGTGTATGCAGAAGCCCCTGAGTTCAGGATCTGTCTTCTCTTGTTTTGAACGGTCCCCCCTCCTCCCCCATCACCCTCACCACCAGCCACAGCTGGCGCCTAGCACCTGGCATGACTGAACAACACAGGCAGAGAGGGTTGGTTCTCGTCCCAGGCGCTCTGTAAACAAGAGATGACCAGCCATGTTTCAGAGAGAGGAGTGCCTTAGCCCGTCCGTCCACTCCACCCTGACGATGTCAATGCTCCCAGCTCGCCCACCAATGGCAAGGTTGGCAATTCAAAGTTACCTAGCAACACCACGGAAGAAAGGCCTGGTGGTCAGCTCTCATCAGGACCACAGCCAAGGAGACTGAAGAAAGCACATTCTGAAAATGCTTGTGGTGATGAGGGTTCCAGTCTTCTTGATGGGGTTGAACTATTAAATTGTATGATGTATGTCAATAAAACTGTTGGGGGGGGGGGGTGATGACAACCAAGAACGGGGTGCCGTGGGGTCAGTGTCCACCCAGAGCGACACCACGTACAAGAAGCACATCACGGCCCCCATGGCCCTTAGACTTGTGCCCACCGGTGCTGCCACTGTGCCCGCCTACCGTGTCCATCACCCGCTTTCTCTCAGCCCCTCCACTTTGCCGAGCGTCCTGTCCTCCAGGACACATTATCAGGAGTGTCCAAAGTCTGGGGGACGAAGGCTCCCCTCCTGCCTTTTAAGGAGCATTCTGGCCGTACTTCTTCCAAGACAGAAAGTCCACGGGACTTCCGATATTCTCCACCAGCCCATCGCTCAAAGGTACCACTTTTTCCCTTCTTGCTCATTCGCTGTGCAATTCCCCACGCACAGGAAGTAATGGCAAACAGCCCGGGTGGGATCAGGCACATCTTAGTCTTCAAAGTGACATCCTTGCTTGTCCAAACTTTAAAGAGGTCTTGTGCAACAGCTTTGCCCGGTATCACGTCCTCTTTGATTTCTTTCTTTTTGTGTATTGAAGAAGTGTGTATTTAGCATGAGTCAGCTGGGCTCACTTTAGATGCTTCCGATGTTGTTGGCAACATCTAAATTGTCACAGTCAGGAGCCAATCGAGCATACGCCTTCTTCTCACCGTCAGGCCTGATCGAGGTGTCAACCTTGGCTACGTCAATGTCATAGAGCTTCTTCACAGCCTGCTTGATCTGGTGCTCGTTGGCTTTCACATCCACCATGAACACAAGTGTGTGGTTATCGTTGATCTTCTTCGTGGCAGACTCTGTGGTCAAAGGGAACTTGATGATGGCATCATGGTCCAGCTTATTCTCCTGGGGGTGTTCTTCCGAGGGTATTTGGGTGACCTTCTGAGTCTCGGGGTCTGGGGCCGCCAAAGGAAGGTGACATGTGGATCTTCTTCTTGTGTGTGGCTGTGGATGCCTCTCAGCATGGCTTTCTGGGCTTTTAAAGCCATGGCTTTGGCTTCTGTTTTGGGAGGGGCAGAAGCCTCCTGCTTCACCTTCGGTACCATCTTCGTAAAAAGGCTCCTTTGATTTCAGAACTGTTGCTGCCCTGAGCACTGATTGAGGATCCAAGTAGGACAAAATCCTTGACAACTTCAATCATTTCTCCATTCATCATGATGCCACCTCTTGGCCCAGGTGTGAGGATCTGGGCCTTCTTCACATTGAGCCCTCTCCCATCCTGAAGGCTGCAATCCTCGTTCTTCCCCCGCACGCACGTGCTTCAAGCCCTCCTGCCTTTCAGCAAGCAAGGTTGAGTCATCTGCATACCACAGGGGGCTCATGAGCCTTCCTCCAATGCTGAGGCCACAATCTTCTTTCCACAAGCCAGCTTCTCTGTCTGCTCAGCAAACAAATTGAATATGTATCGTGAAAGATTACAACCTGACACACACCTTTCCTGATTTTAAGCCATGCGATATTCCCTGGTTCTGTTTGCACAACTGCTTCTTGATCCATGCACTGTTTCTGCATGGGCATCGTGTAGTTTTTGGAGAGCCCCAGTCTTCTTAAGATTATCCACAGTGTATTATGGTCCATACAGTCTAATGCCTGTGTACAGTCAACGAAACACAAATACACATCTTTTTGGTATTCTCTGCTTTGGGCCAAGAATCCTCTGACATCAACAAGGTTATCCTTCATTCCACATCCTCTTCTGAACCCTTTCTGAATCTCTGTCAGCTCCCTGTCAATGTCCCCCTTCAAATAACTGTTGTATGATCTTCAGCAAAATCTTACTTGCCTATGATATCAATGATACTTTGTACATTCTATTGGATCACGTTTCTCTGGAATGGGTAAAAATATGAATCTCTTTCAATCAGTTGGCCAAATAGCTATCTTCTAAATGTCTTGGCAATAGATGAGTGAGTGTTTCCAGTCTTGCCTTAGCTTGTTGAAACATTTCAATGAGCATTCCACCAATTCTCGGAGCCTTGTTTCCAGTCCAAGCCAGTGCAGCTTGGACCTCTTCCTTCAGTACCACTGGTTCTTGCTTATATGCTACATATTGGAATGAATATGGGTTAACTAGTTCTTTTTGGTATAATGGTGGCTCCATGGATTCCTGTCATCTTCTTTGGGTGCTTCTTACGTCATTCAAAATTTTTGCCAACAGAATCTTTTGATATTGCAACTCAAAGTTTGAGTTTCTTCTTAAGTTCTTTTGGTTTAACATATGCTGAATGTGTTCTTCAGATCTTTGCTTTTTAACACTAGGTCTTTGCATAAGGTAATGCCTAGGTATCTGTGTTAGTCTAGGCAGGCTAGAGAAACAAATTCATAGACACTCATATCTGTATAGAAAAGAGCTTTATATACAAGAGGAGGGCTGAGCCCCGGTGGCGTAGTGGTTGTGCACGGGACTGCAGCCCACTGGGATGGAGGTTCAATTCCAGCAGTGGGGCTGGGCCGCCTACTCCCACCACCGGAAAGCAGTGATGCCCCCCCCCCCAAAAATAAGAGTAATTGAATATTGAGAAAACATCTCATCCCAGTCCAGATCAAGTCCTTAAGCCTGATATTAGCCCATATGTCCAATAACAATCTAAAAAGTCCTCTTCAGACTCATGAAACACATGCAGTGATGCCCATACAAGAAGATCACAGGCCAGTGGGTACAAAGTCTTGTGGCTCCACTGGCATCTCAGCACTGGCAGGGGTCTACAGGCCAGTTGCAGGGCATGAGGGTCTATCAGTCTAGTGCCATGAATCTTGTCAGGGAGTGAGTCTTGTTAGTAGAGAAGTCTCCAAGAGAGTGAGGCTAGAGAGTCTCCCACCTCCAAGGGAGAAATAGAGGGGTTCCCAGAATCCTCAGGAGAAGGCCAGGCCCACACAGAGGCCTCATTGGCTGTATCCTGATTGACAGCCTATATTCCACCCCTACACGCTTAATCTTCAAATTGATACCAGATTATGTAACTACCACAATATCTATTTCTATTACATTTTAAATAGGACAAAGACAAATCATCTGAAGGAGGGATACCATCATTACACAGTCATAGTGACGTGGCTACTTAAAGAAGACATGGAGCAGAAAGGACACAAAACCATGATTAACAGCAGATCCATGTACTAGAGTTGTAAATGGGGGAAAAGGCAATGAATTGAGAAAGGCTACTGATTGGACGACAACCTTATTGCAGATAAGACAATCTTACAAGATTGGCCCAGGACCCTCTCACCACTGTGTTCTTGGTCAGGACGACTCCTTGACCACATGGCCCTCGGTTCATCAAAGGTACATCCAGGCAAGTCCCTGAGGGAGAGGCCACCCTCCCCGAGCTGTGCAGGGCCTTGGAAGCCAACCCGGGGGACAAATGTGCTCGTGGGGCTGGTCAATGGTCAGAGAGAACTCAGCGGAGGCTCGATGCTATGTGGAGACCCGTCTGAGGCTCCCACTGTAAACCGTAGCCCGTCTCAGTTCTTCTCCGTACCACCCAGCGCGGCCATGAGTCCAGCTCAGTCCACAGGGATGAGGGCTCTGGCTATTTCCTCTCTGTCTGCCCGATAGGGCTGTGAGCTTTACAACAACCGCGGGAAGCACACTCCTTGTCCTCAAGGGACACGTTTGACTAGGCAGGGTCTCCGGAGAGCTGTAACCACAATGCTCTCCACACCCTCCTGACCTAGCAGATAAATGTGAAGAGACATTGGGGTCAGAAGAAGAAATGCTTTTTCTCCGGAAAAAGATCCATGGGATTCTTTGAGCTATCAGACCCACTTGTATCATTTGAATTTGTGTTCTCAGGACCTCAGAAATGTGCTTCCTTGAAAGAAAGAAAGAGAGAGAGAGAGAGAGGAAGGAAAGGGAGATGGAGAGAGAGAGAGAGAGAGAGAGAGAGAGAGAGAGAGAGAGAGAGAGAGAGAGAGAGAGAGAATGCAAATTCTGGGTCTCTGGGATGGTCAAAGGAGTCCTAGTAACGTAGTGGGCTTTGTGTTGAGCTGCTAACCACAGGGTCAGCAGTTCAAAGCCGCCAGCCGCTCCTCAGGAGAAAGGTGAGGCGGTGTACTCTTGGGAAGATATACATTGTCAGAAATTCACAGGGCCAGTGCTACCCTGTCCAAACAGACTTGCAGAAGAGCCTGGGTGGCCGCATGAGAGAATCGTCAAGGTGCAAGGCGGCTCCTGGCCACACGGGGGAGCGGTCTCCCTAGTCCAGGCTTGGATGATTCCAGCCTCCAGGCACTTGAGACTCCAACCTCTTTCCCCGTAGCTCCAATCCAGGGATTATGGGAGACTCCCAACTGAACCAACCAATCCACGGCCTTCCGGTTATCCCACCTCACAGCGACTGCACCAGGCTGAGGAGGACGGCCCCATGGGGCTTCCAAGGCTGTCAGTCTTCAAAGGGGATTGCCATTCCTTTCATCTGCGAAGTGCTTGATGGGCTCAAACCAACCACCTTTGGACCGCTGTTCTAGCCCCTGCGCCACCAGGGCACCTTGCTGAACGCCAGAGCCAGGCTATTCTGGCCGCTCCCATGCAGGGAGTGCTTCCAGGGGTCAGAAGGCCACAAGCGGTCGGATTGGGGAGGAGGTCATGTTGAAATTACAGACTGGGGCCGGAGTGCTGTGCTGGCAGCTGAACCAGGAGCCAGGAGGGCGGGTGGCGTCTGGGGCATGACCTCGAGTGGCTGTGGTACTGGTTAGGGTTCTGGGCGGAGCCTGCTTGGTGGGGCCGAGAGGGTATAGGCGTGGCAACCACAACTAAGATGCAGCCACCAGGCCTGTGGGATCCGTTCTGCCCGGCCAGCTCGGCCGGCCCACCAGGAGGGCTGTGTGGCATGGCTCAGACAAAATCCACACTTTTCCGTCAGGACCACAGGGGCCTAGAGCCCCTCTCCTCTCCTCTCCTCTCCAGTCACACCAAATAGCAGGCTCACTCTCCACTGTCCTCTAGTCATACATGCAGTGAACATTTGTCAAGCGTCCACTGTCGCCAGAGGACAGCCAGGTGGTTCCTTAGAAGCAAGACTCCGTGCTGCTGAGGGCATGAACAGTCCGTCTGGAGAAGGACCGCTTGCTCGGGGGCCATCAGGCTGATCCGCACCCATGCCACCTCACGGCAAGGAGCAGACCTGCCCAGAGAGGTTGGCGAGACCGTGCTCTCTGAGGAAGACCACCAGGCCTTTTGTGGCTGCACCCACGGCCTCAAACGTGGCCATGGGGGGACGGATGACGCAAGCCGGGGCAAGTTTCCCTCTGTTGTTCAGAAGGCCGGGCTGCGTCAGAGCCAGCCCAAGGGCACCTCACGGGTAACAAAATCCCTACGCAGACAAGGGCTGTGATGGACAATGCCCACGCCTTGGTGAACAGCTGCCCGCTGCCGCCACGGTCAACTCCGGTTCTTTGCGGCCTGCTCTCCCCACCGCCCGCCAGACTTGAGCTGCCTTTTCGTGACTCCCTCCGGCCTCATTCGAGCTGAGAAATCCCGGGCGATTACTGAGAAGACCGGGCCTTCCTGCCCCCTCGTCTTATCCTGAGACGCCTACCCCTGGGCCCGGCTCCGTGGAGAAGACTTGACGGCTGACTTGACGGCCCAGCTGGTGTAAAACTTTCACTTGGCAAAGCCTCCAGTCTTGCCTGCGACATCTCTCCCACGGAGCTGTGATGTTTACTAGCCTCAACACGAGGCACAGGCGTTGCAGTTGCAAGAGACAGAAAGGAATTTATTGGCTCTCTCGGCCACACCACAAGGCGGGGAGGCGGGGTTGAGCTTGCCTGAAGGACAGGAGCCTCTGCTACTGCGTGTGGCTTCTCTCTTTGAAGTGTTGATCCCCTGCCTCTGCAAACAGGCCTTCTCTTCCCAGAAACCAGGCTGTCAACTGACTGGATTCTGATCCTTCAAGGGCAGCAAGCCAAGAACAGGGATTCCCCTCCAACTCCAATTTTTTTAAATCATTTTATTGGGGGCTCATACAACACTTACCACAATCCGTCCGTCCGTCTGTCCATCCCTCCATTGTCTAGCACATTTGTACATTTGTTGCCCTCATCATTCACAAAGCACTTGCTTTCTACTTGAGCCCTGGATATCAGGTCCTCGTTTTTACCCCTCCCTCCCCTCTCACCCTCTCTTTCGTGAACCCTTGATAATTTATAAATATTATTTTGTCATATCTTTTTAAAAATAATTTCATTGGGTGGGGCTCTTACAGCTATTATATAACATTCCATACATCATCTGTATCAATGACATTTGCACACATGGTGCCACATTCATTTCCAAACATTTTCCATTTGAGCCCTTGGTATAAGCTCCTCTCCCTCCCCCCCTTCTTTTGTAATGAATCATTTTATTGGGGACTCACACACCTCCCCTCATGATCCATACACACATCAATTGTATGCAGGCCTCATTTGCACACTTGTTGCCATCATCACTCTCAAAACATCCCCCTCCACCCAGGCCCCCAGTGCCAGCTCCCCATATTTCCCTCCCCTCCTCCCCCACCATGGACCTTTAATATTTTACAAATTGTTATTGCTTTTTCATATTGTACTGTCCAATGTGTCCCTTCACTCATTTCCCTGTTGGCTATGCCCCAGAGAGGAGGTTCTATGTAGATCCCTGAAATTGGTTCCCCCTTTCTACTCCACCATCCCTCCACCCTCCCAGTATCACCACTCCCGCCACTGGTCCTGAAGGAACATCTATCCTAAATTCCCCATGTTTCCGACTCCAGGGTACATCCCTTGTACATCCAGTGTACAAGCTCTAGTCGAACTTGTCTGGTAGAACAGGGAGCACGATAGTGGGTGGGAGGAAGCATTTGAGAACCAAAGGAAAGATGCATATTTCGTTGTTACTACACTGTACTTTAACTGGTTCATCTCCTCCCTGCAACCCTTTTATAAGAGGATGTCGCTTCACCTACTGATGGGCTTTGGGTCGCCAATCTGTTCTCCCCCTCATTTATAATGATATAATTTTAGTTCTTTGATGCCTGACACTGGATCCCTTCAACACCTCGTGGTCCCACAACCTGGTGTGCTTCTTCCATGTGGGCTTTGTTGCTTCTGAGCTGGATGGCCGCTTGTCTACTTTCAGGCCTTTAAGACTCCAGACGCTATATCTTTTCATAGCCAGGCACCACCAGCTTTCTTCACCACATTTGCTTATGCACACATTTGTCATCAGCGATCATATCAGGAAAGCGAACACACAATGTTACGCTTTTTAGTCCTTGAAGCCTGATATCTTACACTGTCTGATGTCTCCCTTCACCCTCTCTTCTTTTATCCATCCCCCAGGGAGGGGGTTATAGGAGGTCATTGTGATTGGTTCCCCCTTTCTACTCCACCTTCTCCTTCCCCTCCTGGTATCTCTACTCTCATTATTGGTCCTGAGGCCCTTATTTGTCCTGGATGCCCTGTGTTTCCAGTTCTTACCTGTTCCAGTGTACATCCTCTGGTCTAGTCTGATTGGCAGTGGAGGAAGCATTTAAGAACTTGTCCTATGTTTCGTCGGTTCTACGCTGTACTCTAACTGGCTCATCTCCTCTCCATAACCCTTCTGTAAAGGGATGTTCAGTTGCCTACAGTTGGGCTTTGGGTCTCTACTCCACACTCCCCCTCTTTCACACTGATATGATTTTTTGTTCTTTGATGCCTGATACTTGTTCCCGTTGACACCTTATGATCACACAGGCTGGTGTGCTTTTTCCATATGGGTTTTGTTGATTCTCAGTTAGATGGCCACTAGTTTATTTTCAAGCCTTTAAGACCCCAGACGCTATATCTTTTGAGAGCCGGGCACCATCAGCTTTCTTCATCACTTTTGCTTATGCACCCACTTTGTCTTCAGCAATCATGTCAAGGAAGTGAGCATCATGGATAGAACAAAGGGTTTTTGCATTGAAGGAGTACTTGAGTAGAGGCCCAATGTCCTACAGCTACCTTAATAATAAACCTACAAATATATGCACATAGATGTGTAATTCCCCATCACCATATGTAAATTTATTTACATATGTACATGCCTATATTTAGGCCTCTATACATAACCTTTGCCCCCTCGTTCTTTCTTCTATTTCCCTTTACTTTCCTCTTGTTCCACTATCATGCTCAGTCTTCCTTTAGGTTTCTGTGATCCCTCTTGGTTACATTGCTCTTGATCAAGCCCTACCAGGCCTCCTACACTCTTCTTACCATCTTACTTGGATCACTTGTTGTTCCCTTGTCCCTGGGTTTGTTAACATTCACTACCTTTCCCCTGCCTCCCCCTCTCCCATGTCCTCCCTGAACCATCGGTCCCATTGTGTTCTATCCTGTCCAACTTCAATTTAACAATTCTGGTAAAAGCTCTGATGTTACTGGTGGTGGTGGTTTCTTTGGGAATCAAAATGTTGTGATTCAGCACGTTTTTGTGGCTGTTGTGTTGTTTACTTTCCCAACATAAAGGGTTTATATTTAGCATAGCACTTCTTATCATGGGGGTGCTGATCAGTTAATATAAAGGTTGGTCTTTCAAAACAATAAATCTCTCCTCTATTCCAATGTTGGATGTAAAGTTTTTTAAACCTTAAATCATTCCTCCTTTTCAGGATTAGGCACATTGAATAGCTTTTTCTAAACTTTTTTCCCCCAAAAGAAAGAAAGGTTTCTGCTTCGAGTGGCTCTATCTGATAGATAAGAATAACATTAACTTTGGGCACAACACAACACAACCCAGTGAAACAATGGAGAGAGTGTCCTCAGAGACTAGAACCAGAGGCCCAAACACTGCTGTCCAGGATTCTGGACAGGAGCTGCCTACTGTATTTCACATGCAACACCGGGATCAGTCTTGTCATTTCTTCTACCTCCTTTCCAGTCAGCAAACACCAACCAGAGGCTGCCCTTTCTAGCACAGCTTGATGTGACAAGAACCATTTCTCCCATTTAATAGACCTCAGTGTGTTCCCATTTAGAGGAAGCATCTAAAAGGCAAAACTACTCTATTAAGTATCTGCTTCTTTGGGAACGTTCACACATCAAAGGTCAGGTTTCATAACTTCAGGAGCACACAGGCCTGTCAGGGCCAGGAGGCCCTTCAAAGCCACATCTGCCCATTTATCTTCCGCGCATACCCCTGAGCAAGCACAGATGCCTGTGATGCCGAGAGCCTCTCCTAACAAGACAGCAATCTCCTGTTCCCCACAGGCAGCACCCAGAGCAGTGAACCACGACCAGCCCCAGCTGGTGGAAAGTGAGGGCGTGATGCTGGGATCAGAGGCAGGCGGCTCCAAAGGTGAATACAGGTGTACACAGATGCAATCCCAGCTGACTGTAAACACTCCATTCTTGGATGCAGAAGCCAAGAGGCACCACACGACACTGCCATCACAGCTGATTTGGTTTTGTTCAGAGGGTGGGGGAAGGGGATCGCCAGGCCTTGCTGCCCGTCGCTCCCTCTGTGTTCTGAGATTCTACAGAAACCTCCCCAGATGGCTGTTGTGCCTGCGCTAGAGGTTCACTGGCAGGGAATTGAACCGGGGACTCCTGCCTGGGAGGTGAGCATGCTGCTGCTGAACCACTGCCTCCCCCAAATCTCTGATGGGCCTTGTTGTTTGGGGATCACATTTTCCAGCCTTGGACCAGGCCCTGTGGCCTGGGGCAGAATTATAGAATGGTTGGCAGCTCTTAGTGCCATCGCAAAGTTGCATCAGAGAAATAGAAATCGATGGCTGCTGTGTGTGCACTGACGGTTTCCCTCATTCAAGACGATGTTATCTGTCTTACCTTCATCCTGTTTAAGGCTCGATCAAAAGGTCTCTGTACACCATATTCGAATCTTGGATCATTTCTCTTGAGCACATTGAACACAGGGAGAGACTGGGTGAGGATTTCTCTTATCTGGGAGTATGGAATGAGGTACCCTGGAGAACTGGGTAGCCCTTTCCTGACTTGAGCCCCTTCTTGTTTCCTGAGAGAGTCTTCAGAGCCTCAGAGTACGGCTTTTTGTCTCAAGGGGAGACCGGCTCAACGATGGGCGTTTCTATTTGTTTGTTTTGTTTATTTGTTTGTTTGTTTGCTTCTATCTCTTTTGGTAGACAGCAGAGAGGGCATTTCTGGGTCATGGCCACTGCCTCGGATGTCCTCAGGAGGGTGGCCATTTCGAAAGCGGAGGTCCTCCTCTCCACAGAGCCGTAGGCTTTCCACAGCTCTATGAGGTAACATTATTTATTTACTTGATGAGGAAACTGAGGCCAGAGCCGAGAACATGCCCAAGGTCACAGAGCTGTGGGAAGTGAGGAGGAGGACGCGTGTGTGGACTGTGACCCTCTGTGCCAGAGGCTTTGCCTCCATCATACCCTGCCATCTGCGCCACAGCAGCTCGCTGAGGTCAGAGTCAGCTGACCGGCTGGGCAACACTTCAATGCCCTGCCCAAGGTCACAAAGCCAGGCAGGACTCGGCTGGCTGATTCCAAAGCCCAGCCCAGACTGCCTGTCTTCCTCCCAGCACTGCAGTTCCTGAGTGGAAACATCAGGACCACAGGGCGGAAGGGGAACATCAGGTCTACTCTGAGCAGTCTTCTGCGTGTCTGCGAGGGGGGCGATCCGAGCCGGGCCGGGTATGGACTGACCAAGAGGACCGTGCTCAGAGAGAAAAACCAAACCCAATTCCGCGCCATCCAGCGAGTCCTCACTGACGCCGCACAGTGGCCGCCTGTCCCGTCTGTCTGTCCCCCGAGGTGAGAATAGAGCCCTTACCTGAAGTTTTCCTTTCTAGAAACGCTCTCATTAACTCTTCAACGGGGCAGAGACCCGTCTTTCTGACCAGGGAGATGGCCAGCAAGCCGCCGAGATGGTACTCAAGGGGCCCAGAAATGCAGCCACTTCTGCAGGACACAGCTCAGCGCATCAGGACCGGGGGCAGATCAATTCATCAGCGTCGAAGAAGGCGGAACTACAGACGTAGGAAAGACATAGCATCAAGATTAGAAAAGTTGGGGGCTGAGCCCTGGTGGCGTAGTCGTTGAGTGCAGGACTGCAGACCACAGGGTTGATGGTTCAAATCCAGCAGCAGCTCTCCAGGAGCAAGGCTGGGCTTTGTACTCCCGCCAGGGCAGTGATGCCAAAAAAAAAAAAAAAAGATTAGAAAAGTGTACAGGATTGATTCAGGGCTCAGGACCCGGGCAGCCACTATGTCATTTCAAGCCTAGAACCCCAATAGAGGTATGCACCAGGAAAGTGTTGGAGGGGAAGCCTCTCCCCCTCCTGGACTGGCAGGGAGAGTGCTAGTAGTAATCCACTCTCCACCACTGTGCATGGGGCGGGGGGGGGGGGGGGGGGGGTGGCAACACTGTTCACAGGGCTGCTCAATGGTTGGAAAGAACTCCTTGTAGGTTCAATCTCCGTGGAGACTCAGAATGGATTTGGGCCTTCCTCCCATCATGATACCATTCTTCCTAGAAGCCAGGCTCTCTAATGATTTGCTCAGCATCCACACTGAACATGTATGGTGAGAGGAGACAACTCAGACGGACCTCCTTCCTGATTTCAAACCACACTGTATTCCATGTTCTGTCGTAATTGTACCTTGACAATTCCCCATGAGCACAAGAAAGTGTTCTGGAATTCCCATTCTTCTGAAGGTTATTCACACTTTATTAAGGTCTACACCATGGGATGTCTTTGCACAACCAATAAAACTCAAGTCAACATCTTTCTAGTATCCTCTGCTTTGAGCCAAGATCCGTCTGCTATCAGTGAGGACGATGATATCCCTTGTTGATGTCGTCTTCTGAGTCCAGCCTGAACCTCTACCGGCGCCCTGTCACCATTGTTGGTGATCTCAGGAAA
>PVJH01017172.1:6612-48623 GCA_004026705.1 Nesogale talazaci | reverse complement strand
TTATACTAACCACTTGGTCAGAGGAAGCCTCACCTCAGCTGGGGACAGTTTCTAATGTTGAGGTGACCAGGAGTAGATGAATCACCTTCTGCAGTCACCCCAAATCAGTAGACTTTCCTATAAGGGTGCCCAGCTCAGATCTTTTGCTTTGAGGGTACCCAATGAGTGGTGGCTTGGGACTACCAAGTATTTGCTTTTTGATGCTCTATTTGCTTTTCATGACATGTCTTAGTCTAGCTGGCATTGGTTCTCTCTTTGAGAACGAGTTTTATTTAAAGTTTTGACCAGTCCCCAACCCTCATTGTTTGCATAAATAGTGCTTAGTCACTTGAGATTTTAATCTTTACAGGCCATCAATCCATGTATTTTTGTCAAAAAGTTGTTCTATACCTGCATACTTCCTTTCCTAAACAGTGTTTGAAGTTCTGTAACATTGGATAAATAAATCACACTCTCAATAGAATTATCCTTACGAGAATTGACACTTTAAGACATCACTGAAGATTCTGGTGCTATAGCAAAGTGTGGTGAAGAAATTAGAAAATGTCTGGCTATCAGAAAGAATAATATCTGAGGTCTTAAAATAGCCTTTAAAACATGTGAGGTGTCAACTAAATTCATATGGAAGCACAGCAGCCTGTGTGATCCAAAGGATTATAAGTAATAAAAATCTATGATCAGAGTAGAAAAATACACTAGAATTTAATTTTGAGTACCCAGTATGCAGAAGAAATATCCAGATGACAGTGTAGGCTCCAAATCCATCTGCAGAATCCCCAAGCAGTTAATCCCCCAAGGAATCCCCTCTGACCTTTGACCAGGAATGTGAATAGCCTTGTGATCAGACTGAGTGCATAGGAACATGGATCGCTGCAGATCTTGTTAGGTTAAAATTTAACACCTTGTTATTTGTTCTCCTTTTGACCCATTTAATTTTACTCTAGTTTTTATTTTTTCTATTTTAAGTTTTTCTGTTTTATTTAGTTATTGTTTCTTGCATTTTATTTTTGTATATTTTTCTTTTTATGGAATCCAAAAGATGTAAATCTATAGGGACAGTAACTGGATTAAAAGTTTCTTGGAGTGATGGCAGGAGAGTTTGGGCTAAATGGGAAGCTAATAATAATGAGTGCAATAAAAAAATGTACTAAAATTGATTATAGTGATGATTGCACAATTTTTTGAATATGTTTAAACTATTGAACTATGATATGTGAATTAAATATCAATAAAATTTACATTAAAATAGACTTTATCTTAATGAGTTTTTTTTAATGAAGGACTGGTACCAAGATAAATTTTCCACACATTCTTTAAACATCTGTCTCAGGCTGTGTAAACATTCACCAGTGATATTTTTGACACCACCTAAAAGCTATGTGAATATGATTGAAAGTCTCTGTAATTATTTCTTGAATTCAATTACTATAATTATTTATATCTAATTGCCTAAAAGAAGCACAGTCTCTACCCCTAACATAATCTCCTGGTAATGTCAACCAAACATCTGTCAATCAAATGGCTGTATTATTAATTTTTGCTCCCTGAGCAATAGAAGATAAATTAAAAAAGTATTATCACAAAATAATAGAAAAATATCAAAATCTGACCTATTATTCATTAACCTATCTTCCATTTATGTCTACACACTTCTAAAGGCACTATGTCCATCTCTCTAACCTGAAGAATTTACATCACAACCAAGTGGCATCTTTGGCATCTTTGAGGGACTCAAACCATGCTCTTGTTAAATGTTCTTTGAGTTTGGGGGACCAAAGAAAATGTGAAGGTGGAAGATCAGGACTGTAGGGAGTAGGATAAGATTTTCCAAAGAAATTCTCATAGGGCAGTCTTCCAACCTTAGATGAATGAGGTGGGGGAGGGGGATTTCCTTTGGACAATTTCCATAACTTAAAAAATGTAATGTATCATTGTTTGGGGGTTCTTACAGCTCTTATAGCAATTCATACATCAAATGTATTAAGCACATATGTTGCCATCATCACTTCTAAGTCATTTCTTTCTCTGTGAGCCCTTGGTATCAACTACTCTATTTTTTTCCTTCCCGCCCTCCCTCCCTCTTGTGAACCCTTGATTATTTATACATTATTTATGTTTTCATATTTTACATCATCTGCTATCTCTCTTCACCCATGTTCATCCCATCCTGACCTATTTGTTACTGATGTAGTTTTTCAATTTTTTAAAAACCTCACAATAAACACCTGAAAATCTATTAGAAAATCTATCATAATTATCCATTAGAAAATTAGAAAATCTATGATACTTATCCATTAGGCATTCCCAACAGTAGTCACCATAACCTTCTAACAGAATGGATTTGGCTCAGTAGATTCCCCTCGGAAGATTGGATCCATTGTTTTTTCATGCACCCTAATTACACTGAGTAGATGAGATTTTATATGCCTGCAAAAAGTTACAGTCATGGGGCTGAGCCCCGGTGGCATAAGTGGTTGAGTGAGGAACTGCAGCCTGCGGGCTTGGCGGTTCAAATCCAGCAGCGGCTGGGTAGCGCCCACGACCACCAGAGGCAGTGATGCCCACACACAAAAAAAGTTACAGTCATGGAAATCAAAGGGTCCTATGACTCAGAATTAACTAGAATGGCAGGGAGAGTGTAACTTGATTAAGACAAGCATGTTTGGCCCAAGAGATAGGGTAAGGGGAGGAGGGAGGACCAAACCCAGGGAGATACATGTTGGATGCAACACAGTAATGGGGGAAGGATGGGCAGGGGAGGGGAGTAAAAAGGGACTTCAAAAGTGATAGGATAACTGAGGGAACAGGGAACTAATCCACCCAGGGAGGGAGTATGGGTCTTGTCTCCACAGAAACCGGAGTGAGTGAGCAGTTCTTACCAGGAAACAACCAATCATGAAGACAATGTGGATGCATGGAAGGATGCGAGAAAAGAGAGCTATAGAGCCGGATGCAACCAGAATCAGAGGGACTCCATCCCTAGTAGTGGGTGTGGCAGAGAACAGGGTGGGGGAGGGACCAGCATCCCACACCCACAGGGACTAAGACAAGAAGGGAGGAAGAAGAAGCAAGCTGGTCCAAGCTCCACGCCAACACATGATGCTCAGAGGAATACATCCCTCTGGAGACCCATTGTACCACAGAAAGGACTGGGCAAATGATTCCTGGGGGCACGAGAGAGGAGAGGAGAAGGGGGGAGGACAAACACATGGACGGGTTGGGGGAGCAATAAGTGTTTAGGAATCGATGGAAAGGAGGGTATGGGAGGTCTGGTCGGGATTAAGCAAGGACAATGAATCTATGAGAAAACAATGAAATGCCAATGAAGGTGAAACATGATGGTGGGACAGGAGGGAGATGGAAGGAAATAGAGGAAAGAGCTAGAAGGCAAAGGGCACTTACAGAGGTCTAAATATAGGTATGTCCATACATAGATACAGCTATCTATTATAAGTTGGGAATAAAATTAAGAACATATCTCTATAGGCCAATTATTAGGGTAGTAGGTGGACCTTGGGCCCTCACCCTGGTGCTCCCTCAATGCAAGAACACTTTGTTCTGTGAATCTGGCATTTCTTGAGGCTCAATGGCCCAACACGATCACTGAAGTAAAATGGGTGCACAAACAAATGTGGTGAAGAAAGCTGAAGGTGCTCAGCCATCAAAGGATATATCAAGTGTCTTGAAAGCCTGAAGATAAACATTAGACCATTTACCTGAGAAGAGACCACAGCCACACAGAAGAAGCACAACAGCCAGCGTGGTCAGATGGTGGTGAAAGTGGTACAAGGTCTAGGCAATAGACATCAAATGGGGCGGAAAAAAACAAAACAAACCAAACATATATCACTGTGTACACACATCCCCAATGTACCAATTGAGGACATGTAAGAGCATGAGCAAGGGTGGCGAAGAAAGCAGAAGGGCCCAGCTATCAAAAGATAGAGCATCTGGGGTCTTGAAGGCTTAAGCATCTGGGGAGGAACCTGGGGGTAACAATAAAGCAGCCAGATGAAGAGAATGAGGAGGGGGCCAAGATCGAAGCAAGACTTCTGAGAGAAATCTGAAGGTCCTCTGTACAATGCCCAAGAGTCTATGCACACATCAATCATAGACGCTGTCTGTGACTGGTTTTTACTTGAACACTTTTCTAAAGGAGGGTAAGTTGTGAGGATTTAAAATAGGATGAGATCTTCTCCAAATATATTTCCCACCGCAGTGCGCTAGGGTTTTATTTACCCTTCTTTATCCAATTGGAGATCTTGCAAGTCTTCTGAGAAACTTCATGTGATTGTGACTGTTTCTTTGCTCTGAATATATGTCCCTTAGGTTCGATTTCGCTATTAAAGTCACTTAAGATTAATGAACCCCATATTCAGCTTGACACAGACATTCTCTAGCAAGGCAAGGAAATGAATATCTGTTCTGTGCTAATTTGCAGAATCTCTTTGTTGTACCTATAAAACTCTTGATTTGATTTCATATTCCAGTTCTTCCTATTTAATAAATTCAGTTCAAAGAGTCAAAAACTAACGACTGACAGTTCCAAATTTGAATGATGTTACTTGTATGAGTCATGCCTAGTGGAAGGCCAAGTCAGTCCCTACATTGTTACTAAACAATCCAAATAAAGTAAATTATAAGACCAGATTAGATAAAACAAATCCTTCCAGTGCTGAAAATGATAAAGACCAAGCTGGTCTCAGTTGGTTGTACACAATACATTGGATTATCTTAGTTCACAGGCTAGTAAGAAGGGAAGTCAGGTTTGTTTGACAGCAGCATTATATCTGTCAGACACTAAGAAAAACTAGGTAATATAAAGGTAAATTTTGTCTTAGCAGAATGATAAACCAGATACAGTTTTTGTGCTCTGTGAGTTTCTGGTGTTTGGGAAGAGGTTTATTTGGTCTGTGTCAATCCAGGGGAAGTATGACACTGAATCTAGCAAGGGCAGTCCTAATGGAGTCCTAATGTTTCTGTACCACATATGCTAAAATTACCATTTGCTTTGCAGAGGACTAACAAAGGGTTGTCATTCTTGTTGTTATTTTACTGAGAGCTGACGTGAGAGTTCCCTGGGACAGCAGTAACACAAACATTACATTTTCCAAGATCTTATATCCCTTCAGCTTCAGTCCTCAGAACTACACCATTGCTTTCCCTGCTCCTTGAACAGACACTCATTGAGCGATTGTGAAGTAGCGGATCTCATTGCAGGTCCTGGGGATAGGAATGTGAATAACACAATGCCCTCTGTTCAAAGAAGCTAAGAATCTGATAGTGGAGACTAACAAGTAATTAGTGAAGTGTGATCAGGATGGCGTATGCCAGGAAAGGAGAGATTATGGGGTGTCCTGTGGTAGTCATAGATCCCTAAATTGATGTATAGAAAAGAATATATCTGAAGGCTGAGGCAGAAATTGAGGTGGCTTGGGGCCTTGTGAAAAAAAATCTTAAATGTGAAATTTGGGTTTTTCACTTTGTCCTTAGGTAAGCTGAGGTAGAACCATCACTAAAGGTTACTTTTGAAGACTCATTCATCAGTGCGATAGTAAGTAGTTGAGGTTAATAAAGAAGAACAAGGAGGAAAGACAGATGAAGTTCTCGAGTGAGGCAGTGGGGGAGTGTCAGGAGAAGCTATGGCCAAAAGGCATTAGGAACTTCTAGACGGAGGGGAGCGCACACATAGAGTTGAAAACAAAGTTATTTGCTTGCATACCTGAAGATAGGTCATTTAGACAGGCCTCTGGGGACATTGGAAATAGGATGGTGCTAGAAGATTAGTCTGCGTCTACGGAAGTAGACAGGGTCTCTCCAGGAAGAAGATTTAGGATAGATGGAAAACAGTAATAAAGCCAGAGGGATCAAGAGAAATTAATCAAAGATGCCGAGGAGCAACAGAAACCTGAGTATTTGAGCAATATTTTGTAGTGCCATTTCTCCCCAAAATCTTATTCATTCTCAAAATTGCCCTGTGAAATAGGCTTTGTCCAGTTAAAAGAGAAAGAAACAGAATCAGAGTGTGAGGCAGGGTATCTCGAGATGGCTGGTCTCAGGACCTCCTCTTCTAGGGCTAAGGCTATTCTTCCCAGGCGTGGTCTCCAGTAAACACTGCCCCACCCCACTCCCACCCTCAGCTAGTGGAGTGGTGGTGGATGGTATGCCCTGTAGACTTCAGAGTAAGATTACGATTGGCCAGGGCCATGCAATGGCTTCTATGTTCTTCTTGGGGGTGATGCCCTAACAGTACCCAGTTCTTGCAGAGACACTAACCACATGTAGGGCATCTTCGGGTGCCACAGGGACATCCCTTGAGTTCTCAAGCCATCTTTTTCTTTCTGTTCCAACCACAGCGTCCCTGCCACAGCAATCTCATGGTGTGACTGCAACCAGGTTTCATACTTCTTATCAAAGAGTTTGTGATGTGAATAACATACCTGTGTGAACCTTGTTTTTCCAAATATTCAGAAATGAATTATTCCCTGGAGAAAGGGGTTAAGAAGTTTGTTAGAATTTGTTGTTTTCCCCCTCTCCCTCACCCCAGTGGTGAATTAGGAAATAAAAGTTCTAAAAACTATATGGCAGCTATTAATAAGAGTCCTCACGGAAAATCCTCCCCCTGATTCATAAACTATATGGAACACAAGAGAGGCATTTTTGACATTCAAAATGTACAGTGGCAGCCCCAATAGACTGGAGCCTGGCAACAGTGAGGGAGATCAAGTGGGATCCAGCGATGTTTCATTCTGTTTTGTACAGCTTCTATGAATGGAATGGCAACGGAAACCCACTGCCATCCGGTCAGTTCCAAGATATGCGGTTGTTGTTAAGTGCCATCTGGTTGGTTCCGACCCCTAGTGACCCTCTGCACACCACGGGTCCTGCACTATCTTCACCATGCTCCTATGCTTGAGCTTATGGTGCCAGTCACCGAGTCCGTCCATCTTGGTGTGGCCCTTTCTCTTTTTCATGTGTGCTCCACTTTACCAAGCATGATGTCTGGGTAGAAAGGCAGGACTTTCTATTCCCACCAATTCCTGCACTGCTGGAAACCTGCAGGGGCAGTTCTACTCGGTCCCCTAAGGTCACTGTGAGTCTGAATTAACTCAGTGGTAGGACCAATGGTTTTGGTTTTTGGTTTATGTCCTTCTCCAGGGACTACTCTTTGCTGATAACATGCCCAATGTATGTAAGGCAAAGTCTCGCTCTCCTTGCCTTTAAAGAGCATGCTGGCCAGACTTTTTCCAAGACAATTTTGTTTGTCTTTTGGTACTTTTAATATTCTCTACCAGCACTACATTTCCAATGCATTGATTCTTCTTCAGTCTTCCTTATCCAATCTCCAACTTTCCCAGGAATATAACGCAGTTGACAAAACCATGGCTTGGGTCAGGCACACCAGTGGCTTCAAAGTAGCATCTCTCCTTTCCAACATTCTAAAGGGGTCTTGTGCAGCAGATTTACCCAATGCAATGCATCATGTCATCTCGAGACTGCTGCTCCCGTGAGCACTGATTGTGGAGTCAGCAAGATGAAATCCTTCACAACTTTAATCTTTTCTCCATTTATCATGATGTTACCTATTGGTCCAGTTGTGAGGATTTTGGTCTACCTTACAAAAAGTTGTATTATCTACTGAAAGCTGCAATCCTTGATCTTTGTCAGCAAGTGCTTCAAATTCTCCCCCCTTTCTGCTAGCAAGAGTGGGTCATCTATTTCAACTCATAGAAACCTTATTTAGGGATTGAAACTCATAAAAACAGACATGGGGTTTCCGAAACATTGTAAAATTTTATGTTAGCAGATAGTCTCATTTTCTCTTACTGAGTGATTAGTGTTTCTAAACCGATGACCACCACATCTCCCCTTGTACCACCAGGGCTTTTTAAATGACAACTAGCCACCATTAAATTGGAAACTGAAGGAGATGACCACTGGCAACCGTTAAATTGGAAACAAAGGATGTTAGGACTTGAAGGAAGGTCTGATGATACTGCCCTTGTCTTTCTTAGAGAGAAAACTGAAGACCCACAAGGCAAAGGTCACACGTTCACCAGTGGCCAAATGAAGTAACAGACCTAAGGCACTTTGCTGCTGTCCCATGATCTTTCTTCTAAAGATTTCAAGATTCGTGTAATTCTGTCTGCCTCTTCTGATACCCAGAAATAAACTTTTTTAATTTCAGATTTTGTCTTGTTTGGTTTAAATATCTTATAGCTTAGTGCTTTGGTCTATTAATTATTTAAAGCGAAAAACCAAGTTCCTGTATTGAAACATCAGATGTTGACCTTGGATGGACACCGAGAGGTCTCAAAGGCAATCGTGCTCCAAGAAGGTAGGTGCTGATGTCGATATATCAACCAACCAACCCACCAACCCATCCACTGCCATTGAGTCGCGGCCAAGTCATAGTGACACTGTAGGACAGGGTAGACCTGCCCCGGTGAGTTTCTGAGACTGTAATTCTTCGTGGGAGTAGAAAACGCCATATATTCCCAGAGGAGCAGCTGGTGGTTTTGAACTTCTGACCTTGCTGTTAGCAGCCTGACATGTAACCACTGCGCCACGAGGGCTCCTTGATGCTGATCTAAACAGGCTTGATATGTGATTCATGAACACTGCTTTGGGATGAATGCTCTTAGGATGTGTATACAACTGCTGTTCTTACAGAAGAAGCAAGTGAAGTCGGAGCTTTTGACACATTGCTGCGTGTTAGCAAGTGTGATGGTGACAGCCTCTTGCCTGAGTGTTCTTATTTTCCCCTCCCTCCCTCCTGTCCTAACACACCTGCTTTCAAGTCTAAAGCCGGTACTTGCTTCCACCCACCCTTATTTACATTCTCTAGTGTCATAACACTTCACTCAAGGACTACTTTGAAATGTTTGCCTCCAGCCGAAATTGCAGTTTGTGGGCCTCTATCCTCCCAGCAGACCTCAATGCCATGTGACATGTTCTCTGCTGAATTCAGAACCCCAACCCCATGGACCCCTTAGCCATAGAACTCTATGGCACTACCCCACACTCAGCGGACCACCTGCCTGAAGACTAAACAGCTGAGCAACCTGATCTTGGTGTTGGCAAGAAGGCTGATTGATTTCTCAAATCCTGCCTGGAGACTCCCTTACCTCCCTGCTTTATGCCTGTGGAGACTCTTGTGAACAGCAGGCATATTGCAGGGATATGTGAAAAAGCTTTTAGTCTGCACACGTGTGTGGCTTTCTCTCAGATTCAAGTGTTAAGGTCAGCAGTGATTTTTGGGCCAGTGAGTCAGACTCACTAAGACCTTCAGCGAATCATACAGACAAAGTGGACCCAAGCCTAATAGCCTCTCCTATCTCTTTGGGGTCTTTTAGACTTCCATGGAAACAGGTTTTAGCTTGGGAAGCTATGATATACAGGGTCTTGTAAAAAAGAAGGCTTGCTGAGCTTTGCTTGTGATTGTTTTGTTGGGAACAAGGACATGAGAAGCTGGAGGCAGTTGGGGAGTGAAACCTTCACCAGCTCCTCTATTAGTCATGACTTGTTCTGCTGTTTCCATCTGAAAGCAGAATTATTTGTTTTCAATAGACTTCATTTTCACAAGCCAATATTCTCATAAAAGATCATGGAAAATTAAAAAAAATAATGCAATCAATTGCAAACTCTTTGAAGGCCCCTTGTACATCATTTTAACGTGTCCTTTTTGGACAAACTTTTCTTTTGAACCTGATTATTTCTGAGGTCTAGAAAGCAGAGTAAATACAAAAGCAGACACAAGGGAAGACAGACACCAAGGAACTCCCAGATCCTACCAACAAGTGAGGACCTCTATGTTGCTTTTATAACAGAAATACCCCAAGTGATGATGTTAACAAACAGAAATTTATTCTTTCTTAGTGAAGGAGGCTAGAAGTCAAAATTCAAGTCATCTGCTCCAGGGGAAGACTTTCTCTCCATGTCAACTCTTGGGAGAAGCCCTTCTTTCATTTCAACACATGGCAGGTCCCTGTTTCTTGTGTCTTGACATCCATGTTCCCCAGGGTCTTGGTGTCTTAGTGCAGGGATCTGGTTCCAAAGGATGGACTCTTCTTTCTTTGCAGTAGTCTGGCTGCATTCTGGCCCTTCCTTCTCTGTTCGCTTCTGTATCTTTTTAACTTGTGCAAAATAAAAATGATGTAGGAAAATTCCCTGAAGCATCATGACCCCTGTGGTTATTGCCATGGACCTGTGAGGTGGGTCTCAGAAAACTTGTCAAAGATTGGTAGAGACTATGGATTTTATGTATTGTTGAAGGGCAGAGAAAATAAGGGCACAGCAAAAAGCAGCTGGGAGTATTTCAGATAGTTCATAGCTACCAGGTTTACCAACGCTCTCTGGCGGGCAATAAGTGTCCTTGGGTTCGATAATACATAGCAATGGTCACACAGAACTCAAAACCCAAACTCATATTGTGGGATGTATTAGGAAAGTCAACAGGCTACAACACAGGCAAGAAATGCTCAGGATACTGTTGTTCAACCAAGACAATTTCTTCTGCACTGTGCCTGGGGGGCCTGGTCTCTGCCCTGCCCAGTGATGTTTCAAATTGCCAACAAATGCCCAAAGGGTCCGCCACTGAACTGTGAACCCCAACTTGAAGACACTCAGCTCCAGCTTTATGAGTCAGTGAACCTGGCCTTCACAAGGCAGCCTCGTGTCCCAAAGCACTGTTTTACCTGCTTTGTGGGCTTGAAACTCTACAGCTCTGTCTTGTCCTCTAGCTCTTGGTTGTTTTGCTGCTTCATGGCACTCTGTAAACTAGGATGCAACTCCTGTTCTGAGTGATGCCAATGTCTTATAGAATTATCTCACTCAAAGGACAAATGAAAGGAAAGATGACTTGCATGTATTGTCATTTTTTCATTAAGTAAGTTCCTAAGAAATCTGAAAGGAAAGATGACTTGCATGTATTGTCAGTTTTTCATTAAGTAAGTTCCTAAGAAATCTGAAATTTATAGGGAACTCAAAATATTATGCATGATATATTCATACTGTGTTAGTCCGGATAGACTAGAGGAACAAATTTCAGAGACACACATATAGGTTTAAGGAAAAGGTTTATGTACAAAAGGAATGGGACATGGAGAATGCATCCCAGCCCAGTCCAGTTCAAAGTTGTAAGTCCGGTATTAACCCATATGCCTGAAGTCAGTCCATAAAGTCTTCTTCCGACCCATGAAGTCACAGGTCAGTGGGTGCAGAATCCCGGTGCTGGCAGGGCACCTTGCCTCCAGGGCTCAGGTCCATCAACAGCATGCCACTCCAGCTTCAGAGGTCTGTCTTCATCAGGGCAAAGCCGTTTGGTCTCTCCACTGGCTCCTCCAGCTTCTCGAACGCTGCCAGTTTGTCTCGTGCGTGATTAATCGTCTCTGAAACTAACTCCCAACAACTGGGGAAGATAGCTTCTCATCTTCACGAGGGAAATACTGTGAGATTTCCCAGGAGTCTCAGGTGAAAGCCATGCCCACACAGAGGCCTCATCAGCTACTCAATGGCTTTCTCCTGATTAACAGGCCAGACTCCATCCCTACATTTCAATTATAAAATTAACATAAGCACATAACTGCCACACATACCAACCGTTATTAGAAATAAAAAACAACCAGATAGATACCACTACTCTTGAACTTCACGTTTTTTGTTGTTGCTGTTGTTTTGGGGGGGCTTCACTGCCCTCTGGTGGTCATGGGAGCTACCCAGCCTTGCTCCTGAGCTGCTGCTGAATTTGAACTGCCAAACCCGTGGCCCACAGTCCCATACTCAACCACTATGCCATGGGGGCTCAGCCCAGAACTCCACATGTTTTAAAACCATTTAACTATTAATCTATCAGAGGGCTAAATATTGTTTTCAGGATAGCTTTTATAAAGTGGAAACTCATGGAATATGAGCAGATAATGTAATAAAGAGAGGACACCTTGCTCCCTTATAGTGGTACATATTTAAAAAATACATGGATGTTTGACTCAACTTACTTAGGTTACCTTTTGAAGGCTATTTTTGAAAGCAAGCACATTTCTTATTTGTATAAAAATTAAACAGTGCCCTTTTGGAAACTGTGGTAGTTCCATAACCTGGTGTCAATCTGGGTATTCAGAGTGAAGGGGTAGAGTCTAGCCTGTCAATCAGATAGTAGCTTGTTGATCTCCTTTGGAGACACTAAAGAGATAAATGTCTTGCTGGAGGTGGGGCACATGTTCACTTCCTGGGTGATATCTCAGTGGAGATGACACATGGAAAGAGGCTGATGGAGCTAGCCTTCTGGAGCAAGAGAAGTCACATGGAGACTCCTGGCAGCACTCAGATGCTTATAATGCCACTGGATCCACAAGACTTTCTACCCACTGCCCTGAGATCTTCCTGCATTCGGTGTGATTGCATGTGTTTTGTGAGTCTGAAGAGGACTTTGAAGATTTGTATCAGACATATGGGCTAATATTGGACTTGATCTGGACTAGGATGGGATTTTTTTTCAATATTCAACTTTTCTTGTATATACAGCTCTTTCTTATGCACATGAATCTCCCTGGATTTGTTCTCTAGTCTACCCAGACTAACACAGTAATCTCTTATTAAGCCCCCTGAGTTAGTGGCAGGACAAATGATATAGAAATCTGAGGAGTCAGGGGTCTGCTAAGAGCAAAGAACTAATTAATATGTAAATTAAGCAAATAATCAGAGGAGTTGGAATAAGTAATGCAGCATCAGGATCAGAGGAACACCTGTAAGAGCCTGTGATATGCAGTGGATATAATCTTGCTTGCTTAAAGTGAAAAGGACTTGAGGAATTTGCTGATGAATATCAACGCTAGCAGTCTTTAATAGGGATTACAACTCAGCATAAAGAAAACAAACCCCCTCACCATCGGACCAATAGACAGTCTCAGGATAAACAGGGAAAATATTGAAGTTGTCAAAGATTTCATCTTTCTCAGATCCACAATGACTGCTCATGGAAGCAAGTCAAAATATCCCATGCCACATTGCACTGGGTAAATCTGCTGCACGAACGCTCCTTAAAGGGTTGAAAAAGCAAAAATGTTACTCTGAAAACATGGCTGTGCCTGATCCAAACCATGATATTTCCTATTGTTTCATAGGCTTTGTAATTTGGACATTGGATAAGACTGAAGAAGAATTGATGCATTTGAATGATGGTGCTGACAAAGAACATTGAAAGTACCATGGACTGCCAAAAGAACAAACAGCCAGAATCCTCCTTAGGGGAAAGCATGGCAAAACTGCATCTCACGTACTTCGGACACATATCAGGAGAGACGAGATGGAACAGAACATCATGCTTGATAAAATAGAGGGGCAGTGAGGACAAAGAAGGGCCTCCACAAGATAAGTTGACACAATGACTAATTCACGTTGCCTCAATTTAAGTCAGAACTATATGCATTTGGTGAAAAACAAAAAAAACTTCTTTACGTGGTTCTGTAATAGGTTAAACAATGTTCCTTCTCCCTTTCTCATCCCAAGAAAGATATCCAGATTGAAATCCCTGAAACTTATGGATGTCACCTATACGCCAAAAGAGAGATTTTTGCGTTTTTTGATTAGCAATTTTGACATGGAGAGCTTATCTAGATGGGTACTAAGTCTATTCACAGGATTCTTATAAAAGAGGGCAGAGATGGAAAACATGGGGCAGAGAAGGAGGCAATGTGATCACAAAGACCGAAATCAAAGTAACCCAGCCACAGTTCCTGTACACCAGGATGGTTGTTCACCAGAAACTGAATGAGGCATGGAATAGACTTTCTACGAGAGCACCTCGAAAGACCATAATTCTTGCCACATTTTGATCTTTGATCAGTAATCCATTTGGGAAGCCAAACCTCCAGAATTGTGAGATTATATTTTGCTTTGCTCTAGTCTCTTCAGCTGTGATACTTTGCTGTGGTTGCTGCTGCTACCTGGCCTGGAATCACTCCTGATGCATGATGGTCCACACTGACTCTTCGAAGCAGTGGACTTTGGGAAGCACACTTGCAGGGCTTTCTTCCAAGTGCTTCTAGTTTGGTTTAAACCATCAACCTTTTGACTTATAATCTTGAGCTTCAATAACAGTTATTTCATATATAAATGATTTTATTGGGGGCTCTTACAGATCTTATAACAATGGATACTTGATTATTAGATTGGATATTGGATATCAGGTATTAACTTTCCGGGCAAGGTCCAGGTACTCTGGCAGGGGTCAGACCCAGCCTAGATGCATATGGTAGCCAACTAAAAAAGAGGGAGTGGGGAAAAGAGGAAAAAAAAAGGAGGAAAAAAACCCAATAAAAGGAGGGGGGTAAGCAAAGATGAGAGTAGTCAGGTAATAGGGCACGAATCCACTCAAGGGGAGGGTATTGTTTATGCCTCCACAAGAGATAGAGCGAGGGACCAGACTACATCCAGTGCACCAGAGAAACAGACAGGCATGGACCAGAGAACTAACAGAGTCGTGTGGGTTGTCCCCAATCCCAGCTACTTTGAGCCCCTCTCCAGAAGAATGCATTGTAAAGGACAGCACTGAAGGTACAGCTGAGTAGAGAGGCAGGTCTGCCCAGACCACATGGGAGTAAATTAAGAGGGAAAGAGAGAGAGAGTGGACCACATCCTGACTCACCAAGCTTCAACAACTGTTTGTAATAAATTACTACAGTAACCATGAAGAACGAATAGCTTCTGAGAAAAATTATTTGGCTGTAATTTCTTGAGAATTTTTAAAGGAGAACACTCACAGGTCATTTCATGAGTGGCCCGATTTTATGGACTAACTTTAATGAGCTATAAAAAAGAAGTCTTTTTGCAAGACATTTTGTTTTAACATGTGAAACACATGATTCTTTGGCTTTCTTAGACTTTTTCTCATGGAAATGACTTATGTAAGCTTAGGTCAGCGATTCTTACCCTGTGGGTCAAATGATCCTTTGTGTGTCTGTGGGCGGTGTTGAATGACCCTCTCACAGGGGTCACTTGAAATCATTGAAAAACATATACTTCCCATGGTTAGGGGTCACCACAACATGAGGAACTGTATTAAAGGGTCACAGCATTAAGAAAGTTGGGAACCACTGGCCTAGATGAAACCTGAGAAAGAGGACAAAACATGCATAAGCAGTTGTAAAAGTCATGTGGGATTTGTTGTTGTTATTGCAAATGCTTATAATAGTATGATTTTATATCAACTTAAATTCATATCAAAGTGTAGGGGTAGAGTTCAAGCTATCAATCAGGTCACTTTCTAATGGTATCACCTTGGGGGTGAGACCTTCTTATAAGGGAGAAACTGGGAACTTCTTCCTCTCTCTGCCTCTCCACCTTCCTGCTTGCTGAGATCCTGTGGGCCACCTAGCCCTGAGAGCTGCCATGATTCTGCTGAACTCACTTTCTGTATCTTACATCACCTTTCTGTGTCATCAGCCTGAAGCTATGTGATTCTGAAGAAGTCCCTAGCTAGCATCATACTCATAGACTTGAGTTGGGCTAGGTTGGGATGCCTGCTTGATATGGAATTACATCTTCGTATAAAGTTATTTCTTGTACATAGATGAGGGTCACTGGTTTCTTTCTCTAGAAAACCCAGCCTCATAGTATTGTAGAGTTGATTCTGACACACAGCGATCCCACGTATAACAGAGCAAACCCCTGCCAGTGCCACACCCACAATGATCTTGAGCCCATTGCTGCAACCACGATGTGAAGTCAGAATCAACGTCATGGAGAGTCTTCTCCCTTGTGCTGACCCTCTACTTTACCAAGCATAATGCCCCTTTCCAAGGACTGGTCTTTCCCAATAGCATGGTCAAGTGTTTTAGGTGACGAGTTCTTGTCCTCCCTTGTCAGAAACAGTCTGACAATACATTTTCCAAGGCAGATCCTTTTGTTCTAGCAGCATGAACCATAAAACAAATAAACAAACAAGCAAACAAAACTAAATTCCAACTCACTATAGCTTTCTGGAGGCTGTACATATTCATGGGGCTCTAAATTTTTATAGCCTACTTTTTCTCCTTCAGAGTGGTTGGTGGATGTGAGCCACTTATCTTGTGGTTAGGAGTCAACTGACACCCAACAGTCCGGTGCTCATCCAACAGCACCACCGGGGCTCTGTCTGTATTCTTCATCAACCTGTAGTTCAAGTGTCTCAGTTCATACTTGGTGCTCCTTATCTATTGTCCAATCTTCACATTCATATGAGGTGACTGGAAATCCCATGGCTTAGTCTTCAAAATGATGTCTTTGGTTTTCAATGACTGAAAGAGGGTTTCTTGAGCAGCAGATCAGTCTGATCATATCAGTTACTTGATTTTCTCACAGCTGCTTCTATGAGAATTTTTAAAATATTTTTTGTCTTTTAAAAAAATATTCACAAACATTTCCTACATAATCCAACATACAACAGAGACATGGTACATCTTTCAATTTGATTTGAGGCTAATGTGCAGCTTCCATGTGGGAATCCTAGTTATAGCATAGAAGTGAGAACTGAGACCAGGCAGTGTACCTGGTTGTAGAGCACAGAATGAGAAAGGACGGAGCCTGTCATTGAATCTGGAGAAGTAGCTGCCAGTAAGAGCGAGGAAGGCTGTGGAAAAGGCAAATGTAAGAGAAGGACAATGACAGCAAGAGGGGAAAAATAGTACACTTACTCATTAAACACAATTATCACTAGAAAGCAGAATATTTTATGAGTGCAATAGAGAAAGAGAAAAATGAGTTAAAAATAGAAAATTATTAAGTAAATATATTTTGGATATGAAAGTCTTTGGGGCTGAGCCCCGGTGGCGTAGTGGTTGTGCGCGGGACTGCGGCCCACTGGGACAGAGGTTCAATTCCAGCAGTGGGGCAGTGGGGCTGGACCTCCTACTCCCACCACCGTAGAGCAGTGATGCCCCTCCCCCACCCCCCCCCAAAAAAAGAAAGTCTTTGATGGCTCAGGAAGAAAAATACCAGTAGAGTTCTAGGGATAGGAGTCAGAGGGTAGAGTGTCGAGAATGTGGTGGGAGGTAAGCAAATTGAGACAAAAATGCAAATTGTCATTCAAATAACTTGGCTATGAAAGGACAGGACAAAGTTGGGGTGGCTTAAGAAGCATATGGAAAAGCTGTGCCAGCAAAAATGGGAGAGACACTGCAAAAGTCTAGTCCATCAGAAAAGAACAATATATTTGGTGAACAAAATTGTGAGAATCAACATTTTAAAATTCTAAATATTAACCGAAGGCTTTCAGCAACGTGGGGAGTTCTTGTGCAAGAAAGAGGTGTATCTTGGTAAACACAGTGAATTCTTTGGCATTTTAAATGTATTTTAATAATATATACACACAGCCATATAACTTATTTATTTATTATATATACTTAGTTTATTTATTGATATTGTAGGGCAGTGAAAGCCTTGAAATAAATTCTACATTTCTGGTACCGGAGGCAACAGAGCAAGCTTTCTTTTCAAAATATTATAATTACTGTTTGCTGAAAGATTCATTCAAATGCCTTTGTCTTTATCTCCTCTGACGGAAATCTAGACAACTGCTAAAACTGTTAGCAGGGTACATTTGTTGACGACTTGTACAGGCAAACATTTTAATTGCTTTTGAGGCACTATAAAATTTGGAACCAAAAAAAATTACTAACCATAAACTTGGAAGGAATGTCTGATCAAAAAGATGTTTTTGAAGGTTTCCCAAGGAACACGTGCTATGTCTCGTGCTGCTAGCTATAAGGTGGGCAATTCAAACTATCATTCGCTCTCCTGATCCACGGGAGAAAAATAAGACTTTCCGTTCTTGTAAAGATTTGCAGCCACAGAAACCCAAAGGGGAGTTCTACATGACGTACAGGGTTACTGTGAGTCGGAATAGGATAGATGGCAATGCATAGTAAAGCAGTAAAGAGGATTGTATCCTCTTACTGCTGAAGATCAAGAATGGAAGCCTTCTGTACAAATTGTGACTCAATTTGTTCACATTTTTTCTTTACAAAAATCGTCACCACTGGACCAGTAGGTAGCATCATGATAAATAAGAGAAAAGGTTGAAGAAGTCAAGGATTTTGTCTTTCTTGGATCCACAATCTGTGCTCATGGAAGCCGTAATCAAGATATCAAATCCAGAGGAAAGGATATAATAAATAACACAGTAGAAAGAAATAAAATCAATACAAAAATAGAAAAATAAATGAAATGAAAAGTTGAATTTCCAGAAGGAATAAAAAGGACAAACCTTTTATTAGACTAAGCACATGAGAGAGGGAGAGAGAGAGAGAGAGAGAGAGAGAGAGAGAAAGAGAGAAATAAATTTCAATTTCCCAAATGTAGGAATGGAAATCAGGACACTATTTCTGAACTCTCATAAATAAAACATTATAAGGAAATAGTATGCAAAATTGTGTACCAAGAAATTCCATAGCCTTGATGAAAGTATGAAATTCCTAGAAACCACAACCTACAAAAACTGATGAAGCAGTATAAATTATATGTGGAATTACAACAGACTGAATTAGTAATACAACAATTTTCAAATAAAGAAAATCCTAGAATCAGATATATGACCTTACTAATGAATTTTACCAGGCACTAAAAGAGGACACAGCACTAATCATGTTGAAATTCCCCAATAAGTAGACAAGGAAAGAAATCTTTGTTTCTCATTCTTGAAGACTTGTAGAAGCCAGACTCTAAGGTTAAAGGCACAATGAAAGAAAGTTATAGAGAGACCAGATAAAGATGGCGACCAAGTCACACACATATGGAAGGGCCTGCAGAAACCATCGCAGAGGGGAGAGAGTATCTTACATGTTGAGACTGCGAGATTCTCAGCATAAAGATAAGTAGAAACAAATATATTAAAATAAAAGAGTAGCAACTTCTGCCAGTCAGCTTCCTTTTGTCATTAGCCCTCTACACAAATTGACTAAGTTCAGATACCAAATTCTCCTGGCGGGCTTTTCCTGGCCCAGGAGCAAGCTGGGGTGGCTGACAGGCCAAGAAGCAAGAACATAGCTGTATCTGACCGGCCCAGGGTGGACTATAAGCACAAATAGACTTGGTTCTCGGTCCAAGCCAAGGGAGCTCCAGTCTGATAGTGGCACAGCCCTAGCTTGCCAATCGCAGGAATAGCACAATTTATCCAGCTGCATGGGCATAACTCTGCCGGGTAGCCTGGAGTGGTTTTAATCAGCCAATAAACTAACTCTCCCCACAAGCAGGGGGAACTCCAGTCCCACTTGGTAATACTAATCCCCCATCGCTGATGTATAGCTCTATACAGGCTCCCCTCTTCCCCACCCCCATCCCTCTGCCCCCATCTTAAAGCACAGGGCCCAGAAGCTGCTCCTGGCTGACATATTAGGTAGATCTAGCTATTCAGAAGCTGTCCTATGACACCAACCCCTGGTCAGTAACCCAAGCTGGTCAAATACGCAATCTGCCCTCTGAGTAGCCTATTGCTTTATTCTTCTCTCAGCATGTCAGGGGTCTCTACTTGGCTTCTCGGGCTCCAGAGGTCTTCTTGTATCAGGGTAGGTCCATGGTCCATGTGGTTTCTCCAGCTTCCAGGTGGCTTCTCCACATGGCGTAGCATCATGTGTCTTATCAGTAGTAGAGTATCTCTTAAGGAGGGAATGATGTCGGTAGAGTCTCCAAGGGAGTGAGCTAGGAGATATATATATATATATATATATATATATATATATATATATATATATAGAGAGAGAGAGAGAGAGAGAGAGAGAGAGAGACTGACTACTGCCTCCAAGGAGGAAATCCAAGGATTTCCAGAATCCTTAGGGAAAGGCCACACCCACACAGAGGCCGCATTGGCTATATCCTGAATGACAGCCTAGACTCAAACCCTACATTCATTATCCTCAAGTTGGCACCAGATTATGTAGCTACCACACTACCTAAAACAAGGCACGATACAATGCAATTCCAAATACGTTACTTAAAGAAATGGCAAAACTCATTACCAATTTCATAAAGACCCAAAGATAAGCAAAGAAGATCTTCAAAAGAAGAACTAAATAGGAGGCCTTGCAGTACCTGACCTAAAAACCTACTACATAGACACAGTGGTCAAAAACTCTCATACTGACACAGTAAGACATATATAGACCAATGGATCAGAACAGAACATTCAGCCATAAATGCATCAGTATACAGAGAACTAATCTTTGACAAAGGACCTAGAAACATGCAATAGGGGAAAGACAGACTCATCAAAAAATAGTGCTGACCAGATTGGATTTTCATATGCAGAACAATGAAACAAGACCCACATCTCTCCCCAAGCACAAAAAACTAACTCAAGATGGATTAAAGATCAAATGTAAACCCCAGAGCTGTCAATATCATGAATGACAAAGCTAGAGCTGACTTAATGGGCTCATTGCACTGCATACATAGACTGCTAAGTATAATGAAATAGGTATCTACAGCAGAGGACAAAATAAATGCTTGGGACACACTGAAATTGCATCCCTTGTGCATATCAAAAGACTTCATTAGGAAAATAAAGTGAGAGGCCACAGAATCAGAAATTTTTTTTTACCCACAACATATTGGACAAAGATCTAATTACCAAAATGTACAAAACTCTGCCAGTGCAATAGGAAAATAAAAATGACAATTTACCATTGCTGTTTCACTCTACAACTGCTCAATAAAGAAATAACCAAATAAAAATCAAGAAGTGAGGGAGACAAAAAGAAGTACCAACAAACACATGAACAATGCTCACAATCAGTAGCAATCAGGGAGGGGCAAACTAAAACCACAATGAGATACCACTTTATATCCACAATGCTATCACGATTCAAAATGAAACAGAAAAGACCAAGTATCAGAGGATAAGTGGAGAGATTGGAACTCATATATATTCTCAGTATACTTGTAAATCAATCCATCCACTATGGAAAATGACTATCAGGATACGTAAAACAACTGGGAATTGAAATCCCATATGATCTAACCATACTATAAGTAGGCACATACCCCAAAGATGTAAGAGACACAACACCAGTGGATACATGCTTTCCCATATTCATAGCAGCATAGTTCACAATAGCAAGAAAACTGAAAGCAGCCTAAATGCCGTAAAGTGGAAGAATAGATCAAGAAACTCTAGTACATACACATCATGGAATACTATGCATCCCTACCAAACAGTGATGAAAGCATGAAATGCTGCATGACATGAAAAGACATGGAAACCATTATGCTACATGAAGTTAATCAATCACAAAAGGACAAATATTGTATGAAGAGAAACATCAATTAAATAAATCTTAGAGAACTATTCCCAAACAAAATGGCACAATGTCTGCCTACTGGCCTCGAAGCATAGATCAACACCCTTTATGTGCGCTTCATAAGACTCACCTCAAAAGAGGAGACTTCACATTGTCTGGGGTCACTCCTTCAATAAGGGGGGAAAGGGAGAAGACCATGCATCCACTTGAGGATATCACACTGAGACAAGGCTGTGACAAATCAACAAGTCCTCTACAGAAATCAAAGACCCTTACTGGAAAATCATGTGAAGACCAGGGAAGGGGAACATCTATATTTTTAGAGGAGGCACTGCTATTTCTGTTGGTGGGTATGGAACGTAAATGGGGAGGAGCAACTGCATAGGGAAGGGATGCTAGCCAATAATTGTTGGGAACCTAAGGGGAGAATAAAACCAGTTCTATGTTACTGGGTAGGCACTTTGAATAAGTTTCTAACCAACCATTGGTGAACCATGCCATGGACTAAATGCTATGATGACCTTAGACACTGGCCTTTCAGGGAAAATGGCAGCCTCCAAGGACCACACCAGGACTCATGTGGAACTGGACTGGGTTCTACATCACAACTAGCACTTGAACTTAGGACTGAAACTCCCTGGTGGGAGGGGAAGCAAAAGAGGAGCCCCAAAGATTGTGGAATTAGTGGTCCTTAGACCTTGAGTGGAACCTCCGATTTAGTAGAGGTCCAATGAAATTGGACCCAGAACCACCATATATTTAATATGTCAATCCCTGCCCTGCCCCAGGCCCCCACCACATTAATATGACTTAGCTTAGGTTTTAAGATAAGAGGCAAGAATCTATCTTTGAAGAAATGATACTGGAAATTTCCCCTTAGCACCAAGTGACCAGACGTCCCACTTTTTAACAATTTAACAACATCCCGCAGTATTTTAAAATTAAAATGAATATGTTGCAATACTATTTTTGCATTCTATTAAGGTGTTTGTTGCTCCATATAGACCTAATTTTTAATCAAGGACTCCCCCACTGCCCCCAACCGCCGCCAATGGTGTCCCGCTTAAAATCTGGTCACTTTACCTTAGCATCAACATCTATGTTCATTGTAAACAGAGCTCAATCAATTAAAAAATAAATTTGTACAAAGCAATAACTCATGGATTGCATTTTGTCATTGAACTATACTTATATGAATGCTGTTTATCAGTGGCACATTAAATTCCATGCCATTGGATAAATTATTGATGCTATCAAAACAATCACCTTATACCCCAAGGGTATGATTGACAATGTTTTTCATTCTTATTTCTTTGTGTGTTTGTTTTGTTTGTC
Source organism: Nesogale talazaci (assembly GCA_004026705.1). Classification (NCBI taxonomy): domain Eukaryota; kingdom Metazoa; phylum Chordata; class Mammalia; order Afrosoricida; family Tenrecidae; genus Nesogale; species Nesogale talazaci. The sequence continues at coordinate 26,019 of PVJH01017172.1, read as the reverse complement.
TTTGTTGTTATTGGTTTTGTCATGAGATGAACACCAAAGTAAATCAGAGTAGATGATACCCTGTGGACAAGCAGATGGATTCTGGGCTTCCACAGTTACAATAACTTTGTCATGGTGTATATCTTCTTTTGTGTCCTGATGAATTTTATTTGCAAGCATTTTGTTAAATATTTTTGCATTCATATTCAGAAGTATATTAGTATATCATTTTCTGTTTTTTAAAGTTTTATTGGCACTTAATTTATACATCATAAAATTCAACAGTTCAGCCATATCAAGAAGACTTGTACAATCATTACCACAATCAATTTTAGAATACTTCTTCTTTGTGCTGATTGTTTATTAATATAATATTTTTAAATTGTGGCAAATATAGGACAAAAGATTCTCCAGTTCTGCAACTTATGCATGTATAATTCAGTGTCATTGGTTATACTCTTCATGTTGTACAACCATTATCAATATCCTTTTCCAAATTATTCCACCACCATTGACATGAACTCAATGCACACTAAGCAAAAATTCTTCCTCCTTCACTCATGGTAATTGTGTTAGTCTGGGTAAATTACAGAAACAAATTTATAGACACGCATATGGATATAAGGGTATGGTTTATATGCAAGAGGAATAGGATATTAAGAAAGCATCCCAACCCAGTCCTCTTCAAAGTCATAAGTCTGATATTAGCTTATATGCCTGATATCAGTCTATAAAGTCTCCTTCTGACTCACCAAGTCATGAGTCACTGGGTGCAGAATCCTGGCATTGGCTGGGGTCTCCCCATGGTTCCTCACTTCCAGGGCTCAGGGCCCATCAACAGCATCCAGTGGTGGTAGAAACAACTTATCCCTGGCAGGGGTCTCCATGTGGCTTCTCCAGCTTCAGAGGTCTGGTTCCATCAGGGTAAGGCCGTGTGGCCTCTCCTCTGGCTCTTTCAGCTCCTCAGACGCTGCCATCTTGTCTTGTCCGTAATTCATCTTCTCTGAGACTAACTCCCAACAACTGGGGAAGATAGCTTCTCATCTCCATGAGGGAAATATCATGAGATTTCCCAGAAGTCTCAGGAGAAAGCCATGCTCACACAGAGGCCTCACTGACTGCTCAATGGCTATCTCCAGATGAACAGGCTAGACTCCACCCCTACATCTCAAACATGAAATTAACATAAGCACATGACCGCCACAGTAATCATAGGTCAAGTTTGGTCTCTTTATTATTTTCTTTCATCTAGAAAATTTCTTGATATAATATTCCATAGTTAAATCACTTTTTAAAAGAATTGTTTTGGGCTGAGCCCTGGTGGTATAAGTGGTTGAGTGAGTAATGTCACCAGGGTTCATAAGGCTATTTGTTTTATGATTAGGTTGAGATGAACTGTCCACAAAAGAAAAATCCACAGAGACAAAGAATATTAATAATTACAAATGGGTGGTGGTGGTGGTGGTGGTGAATTGGGAGTGATTGTTTATACATATTGGGTGCTTTATAGGCTCATAAAAATATTCTGGAATCAGATAACTGTAATGGTAGCACAATATAGTGAATTTACCCAGAACACGGAAGTGTACATTATAAAATGGTGCATTTCAGGCCATGTGAATTGCATCTCAATTTTTAAAAAACAGAGATTTCTTTTACTTGTTTCTTTTGTCCTGTTACTTTTTTCCTCCTTCGCGTTCTCCCGTCTGCCTTCTTATCAATAGGGAAAGGACTTCAGCATATTTAAACACTAATTTAAGAGAATCACTTAATAAAGAACTTGAAGTTATGGTAACTGAGGGTAGAATAGTGCCATTTGGGAGGGTGGTATCCAGATCTCAGCTGGAGAGACAAGACAGACAGGAGGAAGGTCACCTATGATATCATGGGGGGCGGGGAGGGTAGACAATGTGTAGTCAATTACTGCAAAAGAGTGCCAGTTCTTATATAACTCACATTTTTCTTTCTGTTGGAGGAAGTGAGAGATGCTATGTTGCTGAAGCATATAAGAATCACGACAGGTTCTGTAGTCTCTTCACAAGATTTCCATGAAGTTCGACAACTGTGAATCTATGCTATCAATTTGTGCAGTTGTGTGGTTTCTCTCTCTTTTTTCTATAACAAAGTTCAGATGACTATTGTAGTCAAGGAGAAAGTGTGCATATTCATCCCAGACAAAAATGTAGCTGGTGATTTGCAAGGAAAATGAGGAGAGATAAACTGAATTGTCTGTTGAATCATTTGCGTTACTTGGCAACCAGTTAACTCACTTGAGAGGAACCATGTAGGATTTTAATTTGCTGAAATTCCTTTCAGGTGTTATTATCAATAGCATGTAGCTACCCTGAGCAACTGAGAAGCAGCTGCAAGAGCTATTGTCAAGGCTAACTTCATAATCACAAGAGCTCCTTTAATTGGTCATTGATAAAGTGATCTCAGAATCCTTTTAAGAAGGGAGAGTAGCAAGGGTAATTTGCCTCTCTTAACCTCAACTCCCGCAATGTCCAACTATACCAGTACAAGCCACTCTGTTTCAGATGGAGAGCTGAAAGATCTATTCTACATGCGCTAGCTTCCACGGTGTGAAATTTAGTTGAGATTACAGAAGGGATGATAAGATTGAAAAGGAATGATAGTCATTCATTACCATCAATATTATTAAATTACAGGTTATATTTTGAACTACAGTACCCTCTCTGGTAGGATAATATCCAAACAACTCTAAAAGGAGGCCAGCTCTCGCTCAGAAGCAACAAAGCTCACACGGAAGAAGCACATCAACCTGTGTAACCACAAGGCATCAAAGGCCTCAGAGAACTAAAACTTATATTGTTATAAATGAGGGGGAGTGAAGATTGGGGACCCAAGGTCCATCTGCAGAGGGAGTGACATCCCTTTACAAAAGGGTCGTGAGGAGGAGATGAGCCAGTCAGGGTAGCAATGAGAAAATGTGCATCTTTCCTCTAGTTCTAAAATGCTTCCTTCCTCCCACAATCATGATCTCAATTCTACCTTACAAATCCGGTTGGGGTGGAGGATGTACACTGGTACAGATAGGAACAGGAAATATGGTGTATCCAGGACAGATGATCCCTTCAGGACCTGTAGGGAGAGTGGCAATACTGAGACGGTAGAGGGAGGGTAGAATAGAAAGGGGGAACCGATGATAAGGATCTACATTTAACTTCCTCTCTGGAATGTGAACAATGGGAAAGTGGATGAGGGGAGACATTGAACAGTGTTTGACAAGACAAAACTATAATAGTTTATAAATTATCAAGGGTCCATGAGGGAGTGGGGAGCCAATACCAAGGGCTTGAGTGAAAAGAGAATGTTTTGAGAATGAATATGGCATCAAAGGTACAAATATCCTTGCATACACTGGATGTATGGATGGGTTGTGCTAAGAGTTGTATGAGCCCCCAGTAAAATGTTTTTAAAAAGCAGACCAGTTAAAAAAAAAACGATTATTTAAATTTTTGTACCAACCACTAAAGAAAATAATGGAAAGGTTGGAGAGTTCTATCAATTTCTTCAGTTTGAAATTAATCAAACATGGATTCAAGGAGCATCGAGAATTATTGGCAATTTTAATGTAAAAGTTGGAACTAAAAAGACAGAACAGCAGTTGGAAAATATAGCCTGATGATAGGCACAAAGCTGGAGTTTGCATGATAGAATTTTGCAAGACTAAAGATGTCTTCATTGCAAATGCCGTTTTTCAACAACATAAGTGGCAACAATACAAGCGGACCTCCCCAAATATGGTTGTTCTTGGGTGTCATCGACTCTGACCCACAGTGACCCTCTGCACCACAAAATGAAACACTGCACGGTCCTGTGCCACATTCACATGCCTGAGCCCATCATTACAGACACTGTGTTGATTCGTCTTGTTGAAGACCATCCACTTTCCCACTGCCTTTCCACTCTCCACAGTCCTTTCCCATGGACTGAGCTCTCCTGGCAATACGCCCCAAGTATGTAAGATGAGTGCCTCAGAAAAGCCCTCTGATTTCACTTCTTCCAACACAAATCGAATTGTCCCTTTAACAGTTGATAGGACTTTCAATATTCTCCTTAAGCACCACAATTCCACTGCATCGATTCTTCTTTAGTCTTCCTTACTCAATATTCAACTTTAACATGTATATCATGGAATGAAAATTGTCATGGCTTGGATCAGACACAGACAGACCATACATGAGTCAAACTGACAACATGTTTGGAAGGAGAAGATGGAGAAGTTAATTTTCAGACACCAGAACAAGTCCAGGGTCCAACTGGGGAGTGGCCCATAAATTGCTCACGTGCAGAATGAAGCCGAAGAAAATTAAAGCAAGTTTGTGAGACTATATGCAGAAACCATCTCGAGAACATATTTGATGCACTCAGCACTAATCATCCCATGAATTGTGGGACAGTATCAAGTGTGTAATCCATGAAGAAAGCAAAGAGTCATTGATGTTATCAGTTTTAGGGTAGTACCTTCCCCAAATAAAGATTTCCTTTAAAAGACACAGCAAGGCTTTTTTTCGTGGTTTTTTTTTTTTTAACCATAGGGAATTTTATTGAACGTCTTCTGGGAAAAAGAGAAAAAGTCCCACCAGTCAGCTTGGCTGGTTCTCTGGTGCTTCTCTGACAGGCCTTTGGGAAACAAGCTATTTAAATATTTCTGTGCAAGAGACTGAGAACTTCCAATGGCGGTAGCAAAGGCTTCTGGGAAGGGTATTCCCAACACAGTGCACTAATTCTGTGCGTGCTCAGTCCTCATTTATACCTTTGCTCCCATGTCCTACCACATTCTCTCCTGAGAGATTTTATAAGCATAATTCTTTCTGTAACTACTTTCTGTTTACATGAGACATAGTGTATCAACCTCCTGCCTAGATGGTAGAAATCGCTCATAATCAATTCAATATTAAGACAACCAAGCTCTTCCAGGTGGAGATGTTGGAATTCAAGCTGAGTCATTCATAGCCACTGGTCAGCAATCTAGCTTCTTTAGGATTGACCCAGTCTGTTCTTTTTATTATCATTTTATTGGGGGTCATACAATTCTTATCCCAATCCATCCATTGTGTCAAGCACATTTGTACATTTGTTGTCCTCAGCATTCTCAAAACATTTTCTTTCTATCTGAGCCCTGGGTATCAGCTCATTTTTTCCCCTTCCTCCCCGCCCCACCTCCCTCATGAACCATTGATATATATTTTTTAAATTTATTTTTTGTGGAACCCTTGATATTTTATAAACTATTATTTTGTCATATCTTACACTCCCTCCACCCACTTTTCTGTTGTCTGTACCCTAGGAAGATGTGTTTCCATGTGGGCATTGTTGCTTCTGAGCTAGATGGCCGATTTTTTACCTTCAAGTCTTTAAGACCCCAGATGATATATCTTCTGATACCTGGGCACTATCCACTTTCTTTACATTTGCTTATGGACTCATTTGTCTCCGGCGATGGTATCAGAAAAGTGAGCATCAGGGAATGCCAGTTTAATGGAACAAAGTGTTCTTGCATTGAGAGAGTACTTGAGTGGAGGCCCAATGTCCATCTGTGACCTTAATAATAAACCTATAAATATATGCACATATATTCCCCCATCATCATATACAGATATATTTATATATGTACATGCCTATATTTGGAACTCTATAAATGCCCTTTGCCTCCTATTTCTTTCCTCTACTTTCTTTTACTTTCCTCTTGTCCCACTACCATGTTCAGCCTTCATTTGGGTTTCGGTAATTCCTCTCAGTTACATTGCCCTGATTAAGCCCTATCAGGCCTCTTATATACTCCTTGCCACCTATATTTGATCAATTGTTGCTCCCTTATCCCTGACTTTGTTAACACCATTTCCTTTTCCCCACCTCAACTCTCCCATGTCCCCCCAGAACTGTGGGTCCTATTTTCTCCTTATCCAGATTGTTTATCCTGCCTATCTTATCGAGATAAACCTGCAGAGATAGTAATATGCACAAAAACAAGACAGAGCAAAACAAAGCAACAAAACAAAACACCAAAAAACCAATGGTAAAAAGCCCTGTAAATAGTTCAAGGTCTGTTTGTTGACCTTTAGATCTGACAATCCTTGGCTTAACCTGTCAAATGAGACTAATTCCTGCCTTAATGCCCCTTTACATACTGTGAGCTACAGAGGAAGCTTGTTGTTAGTCCGCTCTGACCCACAGTGACCCTTTGTATGACAGAATGAAACACTGCACAGTCCTAGGCCATCATTACAATTGTTACTATGTATGACTATGAGTCAATGTTGCAGTTACTCTGTTAATCCAGCTTATTGAGGGCCTTCCTCCTTCTTATGGTCCCCCTGTTTTATCAGGCATGATGTCTTCTTCAGAGACTGGGCTCTCCTGATAACATGTCCAGGGCAAACCTAGATCCTCTTCTTCAGTGGATGGAGAAATATTTGGATTCAGACAGAGGAGAATTCAGAAAGCTCTCCTTGAAAGCTCTATATATCTCACATAGAATAAATCCCATCGTCTCCCTCTGATTTTACTGATATGGAGGTATTCCCACTACAAAAATTTAACTTGAAGATCTAGCACCAGAATCTGCATACAGTGAAACTTGGAAAAATAATTCTGTTTGCTAAAGTAACAGTCACCACAGTGAGATTTCTGGACAAGTTGATGCTTAAGATGCCACAGGAAATGGGCATCTCAAGAGGAGTCACAATCCAGAAAATGTGAGGCCAACACTAGGGAAGGAATACTTGAGTGAGTCTCATGAGTGTGATATCCCTATTTTGCTTGTTTCCGCCTCGCTGAAATTCCAGCTGGGACAGGTAATCCCTGGCTTTGTCAGAGAGGACATGAGGTCCATTCTCAGATCAGAATATCAATTTATAGGTAAAATAGTCCAATTATGTTTCTTATGTGACCTCATGGTGAAGTTCTAGTTAACTCAACTTTTAGGAGGAAAGCATTTCATATAATTATTGATGGGGCAGTGAATGTGACTAATAGTATTCCTACCATATGCCTCAATGATCTTGTCACAGAATATGATAAAAAACACAGGGCAAACTTGAAGCCTGTAAGAACTTATCTCATCAATCTCAAATCCATAACCAAAAGGGAGAAACTGACCAACACTTTTCAAAACAATGGGTTCCTTGTCGTGCTTCTATGCTATTATAAATATTGCGCATACAGTATGTCAGTTGTAATGAATAGTCAATTAATAAGCTAACGCCCTCTTTGAAGTAATTTTATAAATTTACTTTCCAACATTGAGAAAGAAAATGGATGGTTAAGGAATTCTGTTAAAAGTTGCGATTTCTAAATATTTTTTTCCAACACAAATGAAATAGGGTCTAAATAACTTTTCAGGGAAGATATCACTTAAAATAATATTATATTGTGATTTAGGGTAAAAAGGAGATCCCAAATCTCAAATCTAATTTCAGGAGTACATTTACAAAGACACATCCACAGGAAGAGGGAAGATCTTGACCATGAGGTCATTATGGTGCCCACACAACCACTTCCACAGGGCACTGAGGAGAAAGGAACCTATCACAGCTTCATGGTTGGTGGTAGATCCAGGCCCCACAGTTATAATTGGGACAACACAATTGTGAATGGAGCCATTACTGGGAAATGTACAAGAGCTTATATGTTTGGTCCAGGGTCTTCTGACATGCAGTCAGGACATGGCTTATGTGACCCCTATACAGTGATTTTTATCAAGGATGCTCCCAGATAAGCCCTTGAGGGAGAATGCACCTCCCTGGGCTGGTCAGGGAAGTGTAGGTGATCTTTCCAGTGCTCTCTGCTCAAGGACAAAACTGCTCACATCCCTGGTAAATGGTCAGATGCACTTCAATGCAGGCTTAAATTCCACCCCACAACTCTGCAAATGGATTTGGGGTTTTCACAGTCACTCATAGCTTCCTGCAAACGAGGTGATCAACATTTAAGTTCTAATACAATTGGTAAGTCAATATCAGCATTTTTTTCATATGAATAAATAAACAGGAGTTAGAAGAATTCAGTGAATGGTTTAATTCTGAGTTAGTTTGGGTTGACTAGAAAAGAAAAATTCATGTTTTATGAGAGAGTTGTATATAAAGGGTAGTGTGCATTAAGAAAGCATCCTGACCCAATGCTTTCCAAGCCCATAAGTCTGACATTAGCCCATATATCCGACACTGATCTACAAAGTCCTCCTCAATCTTACAATCCACATACAATGATGCTGACTGCAGGAGGAAAGCTGAATCAGTGAGCATGTAAGCGTCTCAGCACCAGTAGTGGTCTCCAGTCAGCTTCTCCAGCCTCCAGGACTGCATCAGGGTAGGTAAATGTGGCTTTCCTCAGGGAGGTCTTGCAGAAAGTGAACCTTGCCAATGGAGGCAGAGAACTAGCTAAGGCATACTGGTCCGACAATCAGAGAACAAGAGACAAGACAGGTGAGGCTCGTCAAGCTATTTATCGCTCTGCCCTTCAATTATTCCCACCTGTGTTCATTGGCCAGTTTGGCACAATAAACCTTAACTATCACAGCCTCCAAATAGCCTTTTCCTGAATGGTACTTGTTAGAAGGTAGGGGAAAATACTGATATGATTTACCTGTGATTACTAGTGAACAAGATCCCCTGGAATGCCGTATGGCTGTGTAAACAATCTGAGAAGAGGAGGAAGGTCTCATTTCCAGCAAGAGCCAGTAGTAGACCACATTCTATGGGCTAACGATCCCTAAGTGGTGAATTTACTGAATCCAAAAGACAGTTACGACATCAGAGAAGCAACAGCAGAACAAGGAGCCAGAACATGCTGCAACAGAGTGGTGGGCCTTCCCAATGCATGAAGCAAGTGAAGTGTCTGCTTTTGTGCAGGAGGCTGGTTTCTTCAGAGGGTTGCCTTAGGGCATTAACTTTAGGGAGCTGGGTTTGCTGGCCAGTGCCCCTTGATCTGTATGGCTTTAGTTTCAGGCTTACAGCAGAGTGTTATGTGCTTTTGAGCTTTCATTAGCAGATCGAAAAGAACAGTTTGAGATGTCCTGATAACTATCCCGATCATTTCTCACTGGCGTTATAACCTGTCAAAGTCCTTAAGAAACTCTTTAATCATCAATCTTGTCTGTGGGTTCTGTGTAGTTATTGCAATGGCAAGTAGAGCCCAGAGAGATCAAGTAGAGAACTCTAATCGATATGCGTGATAGAACTAAACTCTTTCCTTTACCATGGTCCGATTTATGTGATTGATATGTCTTAACATATATACCTATCAATGAAAAAGAGGTCTACGAGAAGACTTAACCCTCTTTCATGATAGCAAGAAGTCTTCCAATACGGATACTTTGAAAAACGCAGCGAATGAAATTATTTTTTATGGTTTGTGCTGAAGTGGTGAAGTGGGTTACATGTTGAGATGATCACTGACAGGTCAGCAGTTAAAACACCAGTGGCCCATCCACAGGGGTAAGATGAGGCTTTCAATTACCACAAAGATTTTTAGTGAGACCTACAGGGGCAATTTTTTCCTTTTGAACCAACTGAATGCTGTGAGATTTTGGTTGAGTTTCCCATCTGCTAAAGGGTGGCACTTCAAATCCACTCAGCAGTCCCACAAAAGCAAAGACCTGAGAGCTTGGTTACAAATCAAATAAAATCAAGGAAATCCTATAAAATAGTTCTATTCTATAACATGGGGGGATTGACAAGAGTTGCAATTGACCCAGTCACAACTTACAGATGCAACAATAATCAGTAAATTTATAGAATGTTGTTTCTGTGAATAGATCAACCCAGAAGGAGCTTTTCACATGTGCAAAGCATGAGAGCTAGGGGGGAAATGCCTGTACAGGAATCAAAGGAGCCCTCATATTCCTCAATAACAGACACTCCCCCATCCCCTGAGGCTATTCCTGGAAAAGATGAGGCTGTCTTCTGTAAGATTTACAACCACAGTAAATGTATAGAAGGTTGCCGTGAGTCAAAATTGATGGCAATGAATATATGGATGTCTAGTGGCGCAATTGTAAAGCACCTGGCTGCTAATTGTAAGGTTGACAGTTTAAATCCGCTAACTGCTCCATGGGAGAAAGCTGTCTGCTTTGGTAAAGATTACAGCCTTGGGCACCCGAGGGGGCCGCTATGCTCTGTCTTCAAGTTGGTATGAGTCAGAAAGAACTTCATGGCAACAATTTTGCTTAGTTACAGAGTTCTTGTGATGGAAGTATATGTAAAAATATATTGTCATTTCTGATTTGTAAAAATAAAGTGTGGATTCTGATTTCTTAGGACAACCTTTTGCCCCTCCACTGAGACCTATTTCAAGAAAATCTCTTAGGGATTACTTGACACTCATATGTAGTCTATGTGGACTGCCCCCATCATTTATGAAATTTCAAGCAAAGATTCTATTTTCTAACATTCCAAATAAAGAACATAGTTTTTCAGGATCATCTCTTAATACCTTGCATTTTTTTTATAGCTTGTATTTTTGCCGGGTGTACTATAGTTTACACATTTCATGAGCGGAAACCCATGTGTTTCCAACAGATGGTACCCATACTAGTCTGTTGGGTTGACAGGATATATCTGATTTTATTACATTTTTGCAGATAAGAATAATGAGGATAAATAGGAGCATGTGCCTAATCATGGATAATCTTGATTCCTTAATGACCTTAGAGACAAGACAAATTCCAATATAAGGCTTGGCCAGAAAAAGTCATTTGAGGTTCTGGTTGCATGACCAGTGTGACAAGAGAGCAGTCCAGAGGATCTGTGGGAGAAGGCTGGGAGGAAATGGGTGTGGAGAACCAAATCCGCTGCTCAGGTCGCGTCATCCTAACTCTCCACGAAGGGTGCACCCAGCGCAGCGTTCAACATGCTATTCAGCATGCTCTGACGGGCCACATGATGTGAGGTTTTGACAGAAAAGTTCTTGCTGTGCCAGTGAAGCTGTTTTAGGTAAATCATTGAACATTTCCTGACTTCACATTTCTCTGAAGCTAGGAGAACCTCTGATTTGAATGCGATAGCTAAATGTTCATTTCACTGTGGAGGGGCTCTGTGGCTGCACCCAGCAGACTCAAGGTGCAGCTTCTGTCCTTTTAAAAAACAACTCGATCAGTTCTGTTTTGAGACGTCATTGTACCCATGGCGGAAGATTGAATATAGGAAGAGTTAATGTACTTAGACTTTTCTGTGCTGATGCAATTAACCTGTGATGGATTATTTTTTTCCGTCATAGGAGGCATCTTTGGAATCAAATAGCAGCCCTTCGTGGTATGGGCCTCCTTTTGCATATGCCACCCTATGTCTTCCTTGTCCTGACAACAAGATAACCCGGATATGCATATCTCTGTCTCAGAGATTCTTGTGTGTGTGTGTGTGTGTGTGTGTGCATATGCTTTTATTTTCTTCATTGCCTGGCGTAAAGCACACCCTCAAATATGTGTTGAATAATAGATAGTTTCTCCTGAGGGAAGAGGGAGAGTTTATGAAAAGCTCAGAAGTTTCTTGGTTCTGTGAAGATGTAGAGGACATCCCAGCCCAGGCTGCTTCCAAACCTCAGTAAATGCAGTGTCCAGCTCTCCAGCCCTGCAGAGATGCTGCTTCTGAGATGCAGGGGGGAGAATTACGGGACCTGCTAAGAGATCATATCCAGCAGGCCTGCAGGGAACCCTTACACCGTGACAGTGTCCATGACCCCCTCTGCAGGCTTACCCCCTTCGCTCTTCCTTCCCACTTAAGTATCGTTTCATCATTTCTCCTTAATTCTGTGGGGTTTTTTGTTTGCTTGTTTTTTGGCAGGCTTAATTCACTTTATTATTTTTTATTTAAAATCGACTGTGTGGTAGCCCCAGCAGGTGCCTGGGTCCTCTTCCCGGAGACTGGTGTGACTCTTCACACGATGCCCAGTGAATTTCTAGTAGGGAGATGTGGTGAGCATTGTTTCCACATGTCAGGGCTCAGATAGCTGTCGGTCTTGGAGATGGCATCGAAGGTGACCTTGGTGAAGTTGCCCAGGGTGACTGTGCAGCCCTTAGGTGAGGTGCAGCAGTCACTAATCCCTGCCATCACCAGCAGCTTCATGGGCACAGGGGCTGGGACAATGCCAGTGCCCTTGAGGGTAGGGAGGAGACCCACCAGCACAGACTACAGTGGCGGGTCACCTGGCAGGGCACCATGCAGACTTCCGATCTCATACTCCAGGAGCCTCGCTGCATGGGGACAGCGGGCAGCTGCCAGGATGATGGCCCCGCGGATGGCGGGGAGACTTCACACTTGATGCCCAGGCCAACGTGGCTCTTGTAGTCCCTGATGGCGACAAGGACCTTGACCCTGGTCCGCCAGCTGCCTGGGGTCCGCTTCTGTGGTCTGTACGACCTTGTCCTGGAGAGCCATCCCCGGGAGGAAGTCCATGACCTCAGACTCCCCAATATCAGGGTCGGGAGCAGAGAGAGGTCTCTGGGGACTTGATCTCCTCGGCCAGACGACCCAATTAAGTGATAGGGGGCCACTCCTTGTCTTCGGCTTTGACCTCGCAAGCCGCTGACAAAGCCTCCGTGGAAGCTGCTGCGAGGTCCTTCTCTCGGGCCCTTCTGCTGCACTGCAGTCAAGACATAGTGAGGAGTGTTGGTGATTAGAGCATGAAAACTGCAAAGAGGAAGGCATAATAGTTGGAAACTGCGGCCTTGGTGATTGAAATGAACCTGGAGGTAGCATGACAGAAGGCTGTAGGGCCAACAATTTCTTGATCACAAATACCTCTTTCAGCAACCTAATGACTATACTTGTGAGCTTCTCCAGATGGAATACATAGGAATCTAACTGATTATATCGGAGGGAAGAAATGAGAGAGGAACTCAGATCAGCAGCCAAGTTGTGGAATACATTGCTAATCACTCTTATGAAAGTACAAGAGGAAGTTGAAGAAAATTAAGAGAAATTCATGATAGCCCCATGTGACCCTGAAGATAGCATCTCACTGGGTTTGAAGAACAGATGTGACTCATTGAACACCAATGACAGCAGTCCTTCTGAGCTGTGCAGTAGCATTAAGAACATTATAAATGAAGACATGATAAGGGGATTAAAAAGACAGGAGAGTTCCCATTCGAGATTACTGGGGTTGAGCCCCGGTAGTGTAGTGGTTGTGCGTGGGACTGCAGTCCACTGGGTTGGAGGTTCAAATCCAGCAGTGCTCTCCAGGAGCAAGGCTGGGTCTCCTACTCCCACCACCAGGGGGCAGTGATGCCCCCCCCCCCCAAAGATAACCAACTGATCACATGGGTGTAAATATCTTTGCAACAATCAGGAGAAAAATGTGAAGAAACAAGACGCAGGTTTCCAGCAATCTTGGAGAATGACTCAGTACCCAATTACCTGAAAATCAACATGCGCTAGCAACTGTTAATGGGGGTCAGGGGAAGACGAGAGAGAGGGAGGGCTCAATGTGCCTCCACGACACCCAGAGCCTTCTCACAGCCACCAGGCTAGCCTTGCTCCCAGTTCTTGCACAGGAGCACCTCACCCGTCTCTTAGGTGGCTCACATACCTGTCTCCCCCCAGTTCCAGCCAGTTCAGGCATATACCAAGCCCCAACCCAATTCCTGTACAATCCAGCCAATGCGGGTGTGCTTCAACCATGGCCCCCACCTCCACCTGATGCATAGACCCTCAGACTACAAACTCCCAAATCAAACACCCTAGACCCATTCCAGAGCCTCGTAGTACTCCCATACACACTCCCATACACTCCCATACACACCAAAACACTCCTAGACAGAGGGAGAATCCCAACAGACAGCAACTTCCTTTGTTTTTTTCTAATTAAAATTTTAATGATATTCACGTGAAAAAAATCAGAACTAACGTCCTCCTTTTTTCTTTCTTTTTCTTTCACATTTACTCCTCTGTTTACTTTCATATTTATGTTACTCCTCTCCTGCACCACTTGGTGGAATTAACTACCCCTATTCAACCCAGTCTTCTCGCAAAACTCATAACTACATGTAAGTATTTTGGAAATAGCAGGAAATGATGGCACACACAATGGAAACAATGGGCATAAACAAGTGAACAACAGATCCAAAAGAATTACACTAAGATGGAAAGGTGCTGGAACAGCAGAAAAAGAATCTAGAAAATTATGTTCAGGCACTTTCCACAGATAGAGCAAGAAGCCAAGATAACAGAGGAAATACTATAAAAACTAGAATCTTATAAGGAAAACATCAAAGAGAAGCCCACAGGATGAATATTAAGATAACTGAATTGCAAAAATTATGAAAGAAAAGAATAATAGAAGAGAAGAAATGCAAAGTTGAATTCTGAGTTTGGAGACAGTTCTTTCAAATTCAATCTATAAGAACAATCAGCAAATAAACAATAATCAACAAAATAAACAAAACACTGAAGAACACCTAGGAATCATGTGGGACACTGTGGTAGTCAGATGATTTTATGTCGACTAGACACTCCTGCCTAGGGGTGAAGTCAAACCTTTCAATCTGGTTGCAATCTGATGCTGTGTCCTTGGGGGTGGGGTGGGTGAGTGACTTTAAAAGTGGGAACCTTGTGATCCACCCTCTCTGTCTCTTCCCCATCACCCCTTAATTGCTGGCTATGCTGAGAGTTTCCAAAGGCCTACCACATTTCCACCAACCTTGGATCAGCCTGAGTCTACATCCATGGACCTGTGATTTCATGAAGCTTGTGGCTTCATGAGTTTGAAGAGGGGATAATGGACTTGTATTGGACTTATGGGCTTAAGTTGGACTGACTTGAGATGTTTTCTTGATAGATAGTTACTTCTTGATATAAAGCTCTTATATTATAAAAATGTCACTGGATTTGTCTCAAAGCAATCTGGTCTACCAGATATGGTAACTGCATAGTGGGATGCTAAAGAGACAAATCATGAAGGCAGAGAAGGGAGGCTTCTTTGAGCTCTGACTTACAGCAATTCTTGTGAGGATAATGTGAGGATAGTTATGGCCAGCTGTTATCTGGAAAGGGCTTGGAAGTGAAGACTAATTCTTAGAAGCTGTTTTTGGTTATTTATTCACCTGAAATGGTGAAAATGTGTGTAGTCGATGCTAATTTGTTTCTCAGGGACAAAAGCACCTCTCTGATTTTTCTGAGACAAAAGGCATGCTGCTTAGTCAAAATGCCCTGGCCCTGGTTGAATTGCTGTTTAAAGCAATATTTCAAATGAATATAATTAAGAAAGGACTGAATTTCAGTGTTGTTTTTAATCATTTGTATTGGGCTCTCATACAGCTTTGATCACAATCCATACATGTACCCATTGTGTCAAGCACATCTGTATATATGTTGCCATCATCATTTGAAAAATATTTTCTACTTGAACCCTTAGTATCAGCTCATTTTCCCCTCTCCCAACCTTCCTCCCTCAAGAACCCTTGCTAATTTATAAATTGTTAATATTTTTCCTGTCTTACACTGACAGATCTCTCCCTTCATCCACTTTCTGTTGTCTGTTTCCTTGGGAGGGATTATATATAGAGAGATCATTGTGATGGGTTTCTCATTTCTCCCCCCATGTATTAGTCCAGTTAGACTAGAGAAACAAATTCATAGACATGCATATGGATATAAGGGTAAGGTTTATATACAAGAGGAATGGAACATTGAGAAAACATCCCAACCCAGTCCAGTTCAAAGCCATAAATCGGATATTAGTCCATATGCTTGATACCAGTCTATAAAAGTCTTCTTCTGACTCATGAAGTCACAGGTCAGTGGGTATAGAATCCTGATGCTGGCAGGGGTCTCCCCATGGCTCCTTGCTTCTAGGGATCAGGGTCCATCAGCAGCATCCAGTGGTGGTAGAAGCAACTCAGCACTGGCAGGGGTCTCCACGTGACTTCTCCAGCTTCAGAGGTCTGGTTCCATCAGGGTAAGGCCATGTGGCTTCTCCTCCCCCTCCTCCAGTTCCTTGGACGCTGCTCTCTTGTCTTGTCCATAGTTCATTGTCTCAGAGACTGACTCCCAGAGACTGAGAGAGAAGTCTCTCTTCTCCAATTGGGAAATACTGTGAGACTTCCTAGATTTCTCAGGAGAAAGTCATGCCCACACAGACGCCTCATTGGCTACTCAATGGCTAGCTCCAGATTAACAGGCTAGACTCCACCCCTACATCTCAATCATGAAATCGACATCTCTAATACATTACCACCCCACCTTCCCCTTCCCTTCCTGGTACCACAATTCTCATTAATGGTCCTGAGGAATTTATCTGTCCTGATGCCTTATGTTTCCAGTGTTTATCTGTATCAGTGTACGTGCTCTGGTCTAGTCAGATTTGTAAGGCCATGATAGTGGGTGGTGGAGTGGTGTTGGACAGCATTAAAAAACTAGAGGAAAGTTGTATATTTTATTGGTGCTATACTGCACCCTGACTGGCTTGTATCTTCTTGTGACCCTTCTGTGAGGGGATTTCAATTGTCTAAAGATGGACTTTGGGTCTCTATTCCATCCTTCCCATCATTCACATTGATATGTTTTTTTGTTCTGGGTCTTTGATGCCTGATAGCTAATATCACTGCTACAGAAAACAACACTGGAGATACAGTGCAGGAATTGTGGCTGATCTGATCCCACCACACCAGGACAAAATACTAAGGGTGTACAACAGAGCAGCAAAGGGAGTAAAGCAATAAAGTCCCTGGGGACTTCAAAATGAAAACTTGATTTTTGGGGCCAGAACATGGTACCCTATGAAACGTAACTAGAAAATACTCCTAAAAGTCAACAAACAGTGTGCGCGGGACTGCGGCCCACTGGGATGGAGGTTCAATTCCAGCTCCATGGAGCAAAGGCTGGGTCTCCTACTCCCACCACCAGAGGGCAGTGATGCCAAAAAAAAAAGTCAACAAACAGACCTGGAACTATTTCTAGGCATTTCTTTTTGTTGTTTTGTTTTTCTGTTTTCTTTTGCTGCTTTGTTTGGCTCTGTTTTACTTTTGTGTTTATAATTGTCTTTGCATGTCTACCTGGATAAGATAAGCAGGATAAACAATCCAGAGGAGAAAACTGTGGGACCAATGGGAGATGGGGAGGCAGGGGAAAGGAAGGGGTTGTTAACCAACCTAGGGACAAGGGAACAACAAGTGATATAAAATCGATGGTGAGATGAGTATAGGATGCCTGGTGGGACTTGATCAAGGGCAATGTAGATGAGAAGAATGACTGAAACCTGGATGAAGGTCAAACATGATAGTGGGACAAGAGAAAAGTAAAGAAAATAGAGTAAAGAACTAGCAGGCAAAGGACATTCATAGAGACCTACATACAGGAATGTACATATGTAAATATATTTATATGTAATGATAGAGAAATAGATCTCTTACATATATTTATATGTTAAGTATTAAGAAAGCAGATGGACATTGGGCCTTTATTCAGTGCTACCTCAATGCATGAATACTTTGTTCTAATAAGCCAACATTCTGTGATGCTCACCTTCCTGACACAATTGTTGAAGGCAAAGTAGGTACATAAGCAAATGAGGTGAAGAACGCTGATGGGGTGCCCGGCTATCAAAAGATAAAGCATCAGGGGTCTTAAAGACTTGAAGATAAACAAGCAGCCATCTAGATGAGAAGCAACAAAGGCCACATGGAAGAAGGACACAACCCCGTGTGATCATGAGGTATCGATGGGATTAGGTATCAGGCATCAGAGATCCAGAACAAAAAACCATATCAATGTGAATGAGGGGGAGGGCAGAGTGGAGACCAAAAGCCCATCTGTAGACAATTGGACAGCCTGTCACAGAAGGGTCAGTCAATAACATTGAAAAGAGAACTCATTTATTTACACACTGTATTCACTCCCTTCGAGTGATACCAACTCATGGTGATCCTATAAGGCAGGAGAGAACTGACCCTATGGGTCTCCAAGACAACTATTTATGGCAGTAGAAAGACTTGTGTTTCTCCCACAGTGACTGTTATTGGCTGGCCCTGTGCTTTACGGCACCCCAAATCCTTCTGTTAGAATCATTGTTATTTTTTACCTTCTGTCTAACATTGATCATGTAGATGAAATGTGAGTGTTTTAGAGTTGAGGTTATATATACACAGGATTTAATTTATCCTCTACAGGGATACTTTCCTCATGCTTCTAAACATAAATCAATAGAGAGAGGGAGAGAGAGAGAAAAAAATAGTTGTACCTTAATACTAGCTAAAAAAGTTTTTGCTTTACACTTATAATTTGTGTATTTTATGAGGCTAATAATTCAGAGTCTTTTGACTTGTTTGAACACTATTCTATCTGAAAGTGACTGACAGGCAGAAAGAGAAGTTGAAATTGACTAGTAATAAACAATTTAAAAACCATATAACCAAAGTCAAGAAATTCAAGCCATTTGATGATAATATACCTTAATGTTAAGTTTCATCATTATATTTGTCACTTAGTGAGCATTATCATTAAATTTATGAAGTCATCCTATGGTTGATAAGGCAGGAAGACATGTTTGAGAAGGACATTTAGGCTGTCACTCTCTTTGTTTTTTACACCTTAAATATGTGTCTACTTCTCTTTTATTTATTTATTTTTTTGCAGAGGCTATTTAAACTATTTTGCAATGTGGAGGGTGGAGGAGTCAGGACTTGGGTGGTTGTAGGCCAGATGTTTACCTTTCAGTTTTCCGTATTATATAGTCCTAATAATAAACAGTGACCTCAACCATAGAAGGTGAGAAGACATGTTTGCATGTGAAATATTTATGTTCATTATGCCTTAGGTTGCTAACTTAAAGGTCAGCAGTTCAAAACCACTGGTGTTCTGATGGAGAAAAATGAAGCAGCAGTTTTGTAAACCCACAGAGGTTACTTTTACTCAACCTCATAAGGTCTCTTTGAGTTGAAATCAGCTTCCTGGCAGTGATTTTGGTTTTAGTTTAAACCTTTTTTTTCCCAACAGTTTTTTTTAAGTCATTTTATTGGGGGCTCATACATTGTTTTTCACAATACATAAATAAACATACTGTGTCAAGCACCCTCACATGTCCACTTCTATTATCGTTCTGCAATTGTCCGCCTTTTCCCTTAAGCCGCTAGTATCGGCTTTTCCATCCCTTCCCCTTTTCCCCTGCTCTCTCCTCCCCTCTAACCCTCAATACTTTATACATTGTTATTGTTCTGTCATATCTTACACTGCCTGACCTCTCCCACTCCCCTGATGCCCATCCTTCAAATAGGAGCTTATGTGTATATCCTTGCCATTGGTTCTGTCTCTCTACCCCACCTTCTCTCCACACTTCCAGCATCTCCAATCTAACCATTGGCCCGAAGGGGCCCATCCATCTTGGTTTCCCCATATCTCCAGCTCCCCTCTCTACTAGTGTACCTTCTCCAGTCCATCTGGATTTGTAAGGCAGAGTTGGGACCATGATGGT